>VKHH01005961.1:0-35010 GCA_015144975.1 Epipyxis sp. PR26KG | reverse complement strand
TTTTAATCAATGCCAGCAAAAAACAATTTTTTTTAATTCAAGCTGCTTAATTTCAAAAAAATATATTATTATTATTAATGTAAATATTATTATATTTTTTATATTAAATTTCAGATTTGAGAATTTTCAACAAACTACAATCATACATCAACAACCTCTAATATTTCCGCAAAAATTAGATTTGACACCAATGCAAGAATTAACTATCAAAAATAATATTCATATTTTTAAACAAAATGGTTTCCATATTGAGCATAGATCAACCGGAATGAATAACAATTGTTTAAATAATAATAATAATAATAATAATAATAATAATGATAATAATAATAATGATAATAATAATATCAATAATAGTAACATAAATGTTAATAATAATGAGAGCAATGGCATCATATCAATTAATCATTTGTATTTGACTAAAATCCCGTTTAGTAAATCGATTATATTTGATTATAAGGATGTATATGAGTTATGCTCCATCATTATGGAAGATGAACAAAATACAGCTTCTCAATTTGACAATCAACGAGGAAATAATAAAGCTTATTTGATATTGAAAAATGATCCAATTTTTAATAATAATAATGGCAATAATAATAATGATAATAATAATGGTTATGACAATAATAATATTGATATCGCAGATGATCAAATAATGATGATTAATAGTCGATATCGCTTACCAAAACTCATATCATTATATGCATCTCGAGCGTGTCGTTCCGCAGTAATGATTGGTACTACTTTAAAACAACCTGAGATGATTTCTATTGTGAATAACCTGTCAGGATTAGAACAACCATGGAATTGCCCTCATGGCAGACCAACCCTTAGGTAACTATTATTGTGTTTATCATAGGAAAAGTCCCATTCACCGCCATAATTGCTACCCATGTCACAAAAATTTAAAACAAAACCATTAGATTTTAATAATTTGAATGAAAATTTCATCTCAAATGTATATTTTTACTTTAAAACACTCTGAATATAATATTTTCATCAACATTGGCAAGTCCGGGAGTGTGTTTTGTCAGTGCTTGTGGTGTTTTTAAATTTACTAGAAACTATTCCTATGAGAAAAAATAATACTATTATTTTTTCATTCATTATTAATTCTGTTTATTAGGCATCTGTTCAACATGAATAATTATTATGAAATAATTCATTGTGACGAAGTGAATAGTAAAGAATATTCTGGTTCTGATGGATGGAATCTATCATAAATAATCGCTAGGCTTATCGATTATTATAGTGATGTGGAACTTGAGAGGAGGGGTCTGTATTAAACAGTAGATAAAAATATTTGTTTTTGAAAAATAATAATCGATTAGAAATTTTTAATAAAAAATGAAGAATCATAATATGAAGTTTACTAAGAATAAATTTTTCAAAATTTAAATCAATATTATTATAGTTAATTTATTCACATGATTCGGTATGATATCACACTCAATAGATAATATTTAGTATGTGCAATAATGGCAGAATTTCAATCAAATCAAAGTGATAATAATTCAATTCAAATCATTTGCAAGTTAAGATTTGCATTGTTTGTATATAATTCATATCATATTATAAGCTTGATTTCATCAAATAATTCTACAATTATTTTAATTTATCATATTATTCGATGGATATCAAACGAAACGAATGATAATGAACAATAATAACAACTATTAAAAGGATTTAATCATGAACTTATATGAGATGATGGTTTACGATATGACACATGCATAGTAAGTCATTTTCCTATACGAGCCATAGTCATTATAAGTTATCGAATTTCCTTATCTGAACATCATCTTAATAAAATAAATATATGCTAATAAAATAAAATATACTGTAATCCTCATAATAATATCATCAAAATTATTTTTGATTTTTAAGAAGCTTTTGATACCCGAAACAAATGGTTTACATATGGTAGTTTATAGACAAAAGTAGAAATTTATTTCCATAATCTAAAATATAAATTTATACTAATTAATTATCGGAAGAAACACTTTTAATATCATCATCATTATTATATTGATGATATACTGGCTTATGATAGTTTATATATTGTAATTAGACGAATGATTTGTATAATCATCATTTGTTTTTTCTGGGATTCTACTTGATGAATCGTCTTTTCTATTATAATTATTATTATAATTATTATTATCCATACTATAATCATCTTTAATGGATGAGATATTAAAGGGTGGGAAATCTGATATAACACTTCCATAAGACGTTTCATCAACACTTGTGCTATGCCCGGTAGCAATAAAATCACGACTAGATTGTAATTGTATGGAATTATTTCCATCATTCGTATCAAGTGCTATCACAGTATTACTATTTCTAACAACATCATGCACTGCTTCACTGATCTCCTCAAGCTTTCTCTTCGCTTCTATTGATCCGAAAGAATTTTTTTCATTCCCACTTCTATTTGTTAGTGTATCATTTGATACAACAGACAATGCATTATGAAATCCTTCTGAATTATTTAATTCATCTAATCTTCTGTTTTGATTTGTTGAATTATCATTCAATTCATGTGCAACTGCAACAGGAACCATTGTTCGAAGCATACGCGAATATATTTTAGTCCATCCAAAATGGCATTCTGGTGTATACACACTATCACCTAATGGATCATAAGATGTAATATTAATATTTCACAATAATATAAATATTTGCAATAAGATTATAAAAAATAGACTTATATTATACCTAAGCAATTTCGCAGTGCCCAAAAGAGAACTTCTCCGACGATCCCATCTATATACCGTACAATAATAGAATGTAAAAGTTATTTAATTCAATAAATATACAATGCAGTTGTGTGATTACATTCTATTGCCTTCACTCCACGCTCATTATGAATTTCTGCTAATTTTACCAAAGTTTTTTCAAATTTTTCAAAATCATTTAATTCACTTAAAGATAAAGTTATCATTTTCACGAGGAATTTTCCTTGACTTTTAATTCCATTTTTAAATAACCCTCTTGACATGGGATGAATATCAAATAATCTAGCATAGAAAGAATCATAGAAGAATGTTATGGATGAACTGTAAGGAAATTGTTCTGGGTTTAAGTTTTGTTTTTTGACAAGGAATTCAGGTGATGTGTCATTCAAAATCATTTGCCAAGAATTGTTGCATATTTCATGTTCAGTATGATTTACTTCTTCAGCAGTAAAATATACTGGCATCATCACCCTAACAATTTGTGCTTCGGACTTTTGAAGAGATCCTTTAATAGAATCTCGGATACTACTATTTCCACCACCCATCTTTGTTTGTGCGTTTGCGCTAAATCATTGAATATATTTGATGGATATACTGTACAGTATTTATTGTATCTAGTATTTACAAATTCAGTAGAATGCTAATTTTAGTTACGATTCCCGTCAAACGTCAAATACAACACGTAATAATAATAACATAATAACATATAACATATGTGATATTAAACCAATTTATTTATTTACCGGTCGGTATTTATATTTATTTATAATGGTGTGTTTCCTAATTTTGGAGAGATTGAACGATTGAATAAATATACTGTATAATATACTGTAATATACTACACAGTACTTTTAGCAGTCATTAACAAAAGCTATATAAAAGCTATACATATATATATATATATATATACAAAACAAAACACTGATAAAACTTATTATCATTAACTTATTAAACACTACTGTCACGGTTGTTGCTGTTAATTGGGTGTAAGAAATAAAGAAGTGAATCAATGATAATTGAATTTAATTGAAACATCAATTTAATCCAAACAAAAATAAAATGTTATATTAGAATTTACAGGTATTGTTACCCCCCCCCATAATTTTATCTTTTACCCTCTTACCCTCTAAAAAAAGCATCTGCTGGTCAATAACTACAGTGAACAAACTATTCCTTGACATTATGTATATTTTATCTAGTTATTTTCGACCGTGATATACTATAACAAGAATTTACATTGCAGGTAATGTTAATTTATTTAAAATGTAAAACTGAAAAAAATTGGCTGAAAAACCTTATTTCCAGGATTTGCTTTACTATAGTTATAATAATAGTGTGTGGTTTGATTCAAATGTACTGTAGGAGAATGATAAATCATATCATTCTTTTTCATACTGGCAATTAAGTCGGTTTGATTTTTTCTACAGTACGCTATTGAATTATTTATCATTTGCTGTTCGTTGCAAAATAATCCATATGCAATCACTTTTTACATATTTACAGTAATTACGTTAAATTGCTACTTGCTATTAATTCTTTATTTTAATTGATTTTATTAATCCAATTTTTAAGTGTAAAAGCCACAGCAGGAATGTATTCTGGTACAGGAAATAACTCAAATAAATATCCTGATAGAAGGTAAGTCATTTAATTCTTCGGAGCTTTATTTCAACTTAAACATTTATTCTACATTATAATTCTAGTGATTACTCGGAGCGAAGCAAAAGAACTCGCTCAGACAACCCATCCGATTTACATTCTATGGAAAGAAGTTTGTCGTATAATGACAAAGATGACTTGAGTCGATTACAACAAGAGCGATCATCTTGTGATCATATTTCAGGGAGTGCTGGAAAACCTCAAAGACAGTGGAGCAGAGAAGAAGAATTAAGAACATCACCAACTTATGATTATTATGCTACATCTAGTTCAAGGCCAGTTGTGACTGCTTCAGAAGCACGAGCCAATTATTATAGAAAATATTCGAATGGAAGTTTGAATAACATAGGCGATGCAACATCAACTCGAGAATCTTATAGCTCTGAAAATCCATATGATAGAAAAATTCCTCGTGTGAGATCACCTGTGGCTTCATCTGATCAAGGATTTTATCCAAGCGCTGGTAGCTCATCGTCTTTGTTCTATCGTGAATATAACCCTGAACCTCCACCACCTCCAAGATTGTCAACATCAGGATCGTCATATTATAGTTATAGTAATATTGTTGATTCTAGTTCCTATTGGAGTTCTATAAGCAGACCATACGTTAGTTATGATCCTAATGATAGTCTGTATTACTCAAGAGGAGTAAGTGTACGTGATCCAGGTTATTCATATGGCACAATATCATCATTAGATAGGTATGCAGTTGGATCTGATTCTGCACGATTTTATAGTCGTTCTTATGGAAGTGAACATACTACAGCACCATATCCACCATATCCTCCCCCACTATACAGCTCCAGTGCTGTCGCTGATCCAGGCTATGATCCTTACGATGATCGATACAAATCATTGACAAGAAATAGTACATATGATGCAAGCCTACGATACGATGATCCGAAAGTAAATAGATTTACTGGCACTCCGATCTCAACGACAACAACTGCCAATTTTTATGATTGTATTTTACCAAAAGCATCACCGGATAAATTAAGAGAATATAGCTTTGGAACAAAACGAACAATAAGGAAATTAAAATCATCATCTGCAACAGCCAAACAACCAAATACCCCTAAAGCAAATACTGCAGAAGGGGATAACTCCAGTAATAGTTTATCTGAAGTCAATCAAAATGTCAGTGAGAGTAAAGAATCATTGAGTGTCAAAGATGATATGATTTCTGAGAATAATGCAAAACAAGTTGAAGTTGAAGAAAAAGTACCCACTATTACAGGTAATTAATTAATTGATTAATCATTGGTTAATCATTTATTTTCTTATCATTGCTTTTCATCGTGATTTGATTTGATTTTGGTAATTTATTCATTATTCCATCTAACTTATCTCATTTATATCATTTTGTTGATTTATACATGTATATCATCATTTATATATGTTTATATTATGCTAATTTATTTTTGTTGTTCGTTAACGGACATTGTCGGGAAATGCAGTTCAATCGGCTAGAAGTATTGATCAATACTTCAGCTCAAATATTTCTCAGCAATGTCCGTTAACGTGCAATAAAAAATAAAACACATTATAAGCATAACAAAAATGTGGCTGTTTGCAGAACAGCTGTTGCAAGCATGGGATGTTTGACCGCATTGGTCGGGATGACCAGAGGTTGATAAAATGTAATAATGTTCATTAGACTCGAACCCGCATCAAATTGTTGTTGAGGACTCGAACCCGCATCATCAAACCCGTGATTCATTTCCATTATTCGATTAAGTATATCGTCAGAAAATGCAGTTGAATAAGTTTGAAGTATTGATCCTTTACCAATCAATTCGGTTAAGCTTATATCGCTTTTCATTCATCGCGTGTCGGTTAAAATAATGCACAACACCAGAGTTGGTTGAATAAAAAATCATATTATTATTATATCAATAATATTAGTCATAAATTAATGTTTCAAATATTATTTTTATTTATTCTCATTTTTATAAAAATTATAATTTCATGTGTACTTATTACTAAAATGTATTCTGATATGTTGTATAGATGATATCGTATCCAAACATTTACAGCTATGCACGATGTATTTAGATTATAAAGTAAACTTATCATTATCTAAATTTGTTTCCAAAACAACTGCTGGAACTTTCAAATCATTTTCAGAAATTTTATTATCAATCAAAGAAAAAGCAAAAAATGATACAAAAATTATAATAAATAATATTATAACAGGAGGCACTGATGAGATTCTTACTCCATCAATTAATAATGAAATAAATAATAATAATAATAATAATAATAATAATAATAATAATAATAAACGAATTGATAAAATAAATAAATTATCTATTCATAATATCGAAGATAATCATAACGATTTATTATCATCTGAAAAAATAAAAAAATCATCATCATTATTATCAGTACCAGTACCGGAAACAGTACCTCTCCCAAAACAATCCCATCCAATTGTAATTGCAAGTGGATTAAAAGAAGATCGAACTATTCATAATAATGATATAGTAATTGAAAATAATATTGATAATAAAAATGATAATAAAAATGAAAATAAAACTGAAAAATCGATTAGTAAAATATCATCTGAATCAACACCAGATCGAACACATTCTAATAAACGAACAATAAAGAATTCAATTGAAAATGATTCTAATAATCCTAATAATGACAATAATAATAAATCAGATATGGTTTTAAGTGCGAATAAAAAACCTCGTCCACCACCTCCAGCTTATCCATCATCTCAGACATCTGCACCATTGCAAAGGTCCTATTCTGATAGTTATGCTTATTATTATGATGCTGATGGTCGATACCCCTCAAGTAGTAGTAGCAGTTATTATCACACGTCATCATCATCTGCTATTCCATTATCATATAGTTCTTCTATAAGTGGATATTATGATTCTGTTGGTTATAATAGTAATATCCCAGCTTCTGATGGTTACTTCCGTCGAAATTATGGAGTAGAATCAAGTTCATATAATTATCCTTCTTCATATGATTATTATCCTTCTTACTCAGCTAATGCTCCGACATCCTCTTTATCATCTGCTGAGAGTGGCATGTACAGATCAGCTCCATTACCACCTCCCATATCTGCTACAAGTAGCCGTAGAAGTCGATCCCCTCCACCACCAACTGAACGATATCATCCTCCTTTGCCACATCATCCACCACCTCCACCTCAACCACCCAAGAGAACACAATCAAGTGGAAATAATCGATATAATGACAATACTCTTAAAACTCCAAGATGATGAACCACTGATTCCGTTTTATGAAGCATTTGAAATGTAGTTGGATGGAAATGCTCGAAAATAAGCCATTATTTTTATCAAAAATTTGTTTAATTTAATAATTTAATAATGAACAACATCATAATGTAATGATAATATTAATAATAAATTTTATCTCAAAATTAATTAAGAAAAAGTAATACGAAACGATCTCATTTCACAATTTTCAAAATGTGCTTTGTCTCTCTCATCTACTTGAATGACTTCATTAAATAAATGTCTTAAAAATGCAGAATGAGTCACAACAATAATATCATCTTCTGTTTGATCACTTAACCATTTCATAAACTCATTTCCTCTTTCAACAACTTTATGATTAGGTTCTCGTTGAGTATATAAATGATATAAAGGATCTTTATCATTTTCAATGAAACTAAAATCAATATAATTATATATTAATTTATGTTCTGAAATTGATTTTCTTCGATCACAAGGATGTAAACCAGTTTGTTCTCGAATAGATTCTAATGCTAACCATTTGATTTTAGATTCTTTTGTTAATAAATAAGGAAAGCTATATTTTGCTGTTTGTATGGTACGATTCATAGGTGAAACTAGAAGTAATTGAGAATTTGAAACAACATGTTTTGCTTTTTCGGATAATTTTTTGCATTGTATTATTCCTGTTGTTGTTAGATTAGCATCTTCAAGATCTTCACGTAAATATCCATAGAATCGATCTTGCTCACCTGCAACGTTATGATCACCTTGTGCATGACGTACGAAATGAATAACTTTTACATTTTTAGTAATATTTACTTTATTATCATTTTTATGAAGTCTCTCGCCAGTATACTTTCTACCATCACAGTAAGTATTACTGCCAACTATACCAATGCCCCCCACTGAAAAAATGATAATTCTTCGAAACATACTTACTGGGAATTATCTGAATTCCTTTATCCCTACAGAAATGCAATAAGATAATTGAATTATCAACATAGAAACGACACAATTTATACTCACTGCACAACTTTTTCATTTTTTCCAACACCCCAAAATAAAAAAAAAAGCTTTTGCAGTTTTTAAAACTATGGGGTGCCTATTTTCCGAAATAAATATTATTATTAAATAATACAATAATATAATAATATAACGATGATGATGAAGGATGAACTTACCAAATACAGCATAAAAGAAGATTGGCTTAATCTGTTACTATTGTGATAAAAGAATGGTAAGATTGAATGAATGATAACTAAACTTCCATTTTTTTCCATTCACTTTCCCGGCGCCCATGAGGCACCCCATAGAAAACTCCTTTTTTATCAATAATAATAAAACACAGAAAAAAATTGTCAAAAACGAAAATTCAAACGCAACACAAAACAGGCTTATTTAGTAATATTAAAAAATAAGAAATAAGTATACCTGGTATTTGTATATTTAAATATCTCCATTAAGTTATCACTATGGATATGATAAAAAGCATAAAAGTTTTATGAATACCAACTGATCTTGATATTTTAGTTTTTAGTGTGAACTGATGGATCAATGATCGATGATCGATGATCGATGGATTCATGAACTTATGAATCGCTTTGACAACTTACAGCAATTAAAATTATTTTTTTCTCACTATCATGGTAACTAGTTACTCACCTTGCGGTAATGATGTGAAGCAAATTGTTTAATTAAACAAATGAATTGTACGCAATAATATTCAGATGGAGTTGGTCCACTATAAGTTACATTGCAAACAACAGATGCATTTTTTGGCGTGACAGTTATTTGTTTATATAATAATATTTTATGGAAAGAATTTATTTAAAATATTTTTTAATATTATATATTATATCATAATCACTACTATGTTAAAAATGAGTAATTCCAAAACGGACAATAAAAAATTAGATAAAATATTTATTGTAAAACGAAATGATAAAGAAATTGAAACAGTTTATTTATCATATAAAAAATATGAATCTGAATCAGGATTTTTAGAAATGGAATTGGATCCAGAATTTAAATTTCAATTAGTTCCAAATGCTAAACGTGAAAGAAATATATTGTTTGTGGCGGGAACTCAGGTTCAGGCACTAATGACATATAATAATTATTATTATTATATCTATTCAAAAAAATAATATGAATAATAACAATAATTATCATTATTATTGAATTCATATAATAATAGTTCATCAAAAATGAGAATAATAAGCTCTTCTAACTCATTCCCAACAGCTTCGTGATAATATCCAGTCGGGAGCATAGCAAATATCAGAAATGGAATTATACTATTATTATTATTATTATTATTATTATCATTATTATTATTTGCATTATTATTATGCTAGAGAGGTAACCGACATGCGCTAAACTCAACAATAATAGTAGGCTCGGATCAAGCCGTAATACTTATTAAATTCTTCCCCATTCCCCTCATAAATTGCTGTTATTTGAAATTATCAAAATTGTAAAAATTATGTAATTAAAAAAGAAATTAATTATGTAATTCAGAGATGAGACAAATCCATATTTGATTAATTTGTATTGAATTATTTGTTATTTAATATTCTGTTCAATTATTTTTCTGATTTAAATATAAATAATAATAATACCATTAAAATTAATAAGTTATTTTTCCATAATTCGCATCTATTAAACCAGTTTTATTTTATTATTTGTGATTTGCACTGTTATTAATTTGTAATTCTGTCATGAAATTAAATCCCATACGAATTCTTTTAGCATCCGATAATCCACTAATAATAATCATAATAAATATCATAATAAATATCATTTGAAAAAAATTAAAATGATAAAAAATATAATAATAATAATAAATATAATGATAATAATTTAAGAATAAATATAATTATCCTTCTCCACTCTCAATGACCATTAGTAAAAACGAGTTTGATATGGGTTTAAAAAAAGTGTCTATACCCGTTTTTATTACTCATAGTTAATATAATATTATAGGAATGATCGGAAAGTTGTTAATTGTAAGATTAGATTATTGTCAAAAAATTACAAAAAAATTAATGTAGAAAAAGGAAGCGAAACTGTCAGGTCAACGTAACTTGTGTAAGTGAACTCAGACTAAAATTATTTTCAAATGCGATTTGCACCTAAATAAACAATAAGATCGCATATACGTAACTTAGACCAGTCGCAAATGAGTTACGGTGGCTTGAGTGAGGTACTTGCAACATCGCTGAAGTTATGGTAGAGAAATAATAATATAAAACGGGCTTCAGTAAAATGGGGACCATATTTTATCGATGAAAGCATACACTCTACTGTGCCTCAAAGCCAATAATCCAGTACAATAAAAGTAATGGATTAATTGGATCCTATTTTCATCATTTTTAATTTTCATTTCATTATTATTATATCAAAAATAATTACAGTGGTTTGTATTGGAGCAGAGGGAGTCCCATCCATATATGGTGATTTATGAATTATTATTTGTATGAAATAAAAAGAAAATAAGATAATAATATCAACGATAATAATACGTTTCAGATCACTTCTTTTGAGTAGCATATTTTATAGTAATTATAATAAAAATTGTTATCATTATGTTAATTTAATTTATATTGGCTAGTATTTTCTTTATTAACTGGTTTGCTTCTTTCCAATATTTCATAACCAAAACTTAATATATATTTCATACAGTCCAAAGCTGATTTACTATCATTATCTTTTTTATTAATAATATCAGCTCCTTCATCAGATAATCAAACAGATCATGGAACTGATGTTATTGACAAATATGATGATGATGGTAAAACAGCTCTTGACGGTTTGAAAGACAGTGAAAGAAAAGTTTTGAAATTACTGAAATAATATTGACAATCGAAGAAAATATTATATCCAAAACAGCAAGACTCAAGTAATATAATAATATCAAGATTAACAATCAAGTCGCAAAGTAAGAGGTAGTTAAAATGAAGAAATTATAATTATGATCATTATTTAATTATTAGTATTGTTATTATTACTAGTATTACTAGTATATTACCTTGAACCTTCAATACTTCTCAATGAAATTCTTGACAAAGCTTCTAAAAACTCACAGAATACTAATCCATCTAATTCATATTGTTTCGATGGATCAAATTGAGTACCATAGAAGATAGTATAGCAATATGTTTCAAGTCCATTTTCAACCATTGAGCTTTCCATTAGAAGATCAACAAAATTTTGAAAAGTCAGCTTTGGACCAAACTATTTAATAATAATAATAATGTTTATAATAAAAATTGTTTTCTATATTTTAAGATAGAAAGAATTTGATTATTTTCGATCACATAAAACTACAGGGAGAAATTCCGTTAAAATCACCACCATTCAAGAGAAAAATGGGATTTCACGTGTTATTCAATTTCTTATCACAAATTTGAGTAACTTGTATTGCAAAATTGGATGAATAATAATAGTATGATATCATAGCCTTATTGAAGAGAGCTTATTGAAACGTAGAGACAATTTAAATATTAAAAATAAAATAACAATAATTAATTTAAAATAAAATAATTTGATATAAATTACCAGAGAATCTTTGGTTGCTTTGGTTAAAAACGCTTGTTTAACAATTTGATAATATTCTTCAGTCTACCATAGTACATTATAATAATATGATTAGTATATGGATGAATTCATGATCATTAATTATGTGATAAATGAAATCCTTCATTTTTCTGATATGGATAATAATCAATCATAGTCATAAGTAATGAATGAATAAATAATATTGAATTAATTAGCTACTTACAATTAGTTTAAGAGCAGGATCTTTGATAGTATAATACAAATAACTAGAAGTTATTTTCTCCCAAAATGGTACTAATTTACTATTCAAAAAGCTTTTTAATTCATCTGTAGGCTGTAATATTACAAAAATAATATTAAAATAATAAATTTAATTATTGATTGAAGCACTGGATTAGAAACGGTCATGATATAGTTATCGATGCAGTAGTATGCAAGACGAATCATTCGATACTATGAATCTGTAGGATTTATTTATATACATATAATAATATAATGCACAGTATTTTTTGGATATCAAATTGTTATTTCTTTGAATATTTTCAATTTTATGAAAATTTGATAAATTTAAAGGATGAATGAAGCTCATTAAAGAAGAGCAGAGTGGATAGTCAGTGCGGAAAAGCTTTACATAAGATTTTTATTTTCAAATTGACTTACTGATAATTTTTGATCTTCATTCATCATAGCAATATCAATAATAGTTTGAGTGAAATGACTTCTTGTCATTAGTGGGTATTCTTTTCTACCTTTGCTTTCTTCTTTCTTTTTTAAATGTTGGCCGTGCAAAAAGAATAATTTTTCTTTCAAAAAAACAAGTTAAAGAATAGAATGATAAAACATGCACAGATAAATAAATAATAAATTCAAAACCTATTTCGTCTTCATCAGTTTTAAAATTAATAATACGAAGAAAATGTATAAAATGTCCGAATTCTTGGATTGTTAAACCATATCTTTGACCAACTATTATTGTCACAAATCATGTTAGTATTTTGGAGAAATAAAATAAGATATGAGATAGTATAATTTTACCTTCACCGGTTCCACAATAATGAGCAAATATATTACAAATTAACGAATAATTTGATTTCAGATAATCTCCCAATGAACTTCTAATGAAACTATTTGTCATTATTATATTGTCAGAATTCCATTTCATATTGCTCCAATCTAATTCAAATGCAGTATTTACATCATTTTCACTGAAATTATATCCTATTTGAACTAGTGTAGATTCTTCTTTTTTTTCGAATCTTGGACTGCGAGGTGATTTCGTTGGATTGCTTATATTATTCATTAACGCATCGCGCCATAATTCTAATTCATTTAAGTAATGCTTGTTTGTATCACTGTGTAAGTACGATATTTTCATCCAATCATTTAATACAGGATTTTCCCAGTTATCTACTGGATATGAAGAAGATACAGATGCTATTACTGAGAGGTTATTATCTTTATCAGCATGTTCAAATATGCTATCTAACGGATTTATTAATTCATTCTGAGAATTTGATATACCAGTTATAATGAAATTATTTTCATCGATTGAAGTCTTGGAATTTTGAAAAATATTATATTGCTTTATTCTGCTGTGGATTACACTTGCTAACCATTTAATAGTTTGTCGTCCATCTCCACATGATACGACGAGTGTGGTAGATACACCTTCAGCATCTACACTGACTTTCACACGCATTCAATTCTGCAGCAACAGTAGTAATTCGGTTGTTGGACAAGAAGCTATTTGTTGAAGAGCATCACTATGTTAATTTCATATTTTTAGCAAAACCGAAAACGTTGTTTACAATGAAACTTGTGATAAGTTACTTCTTTCCAAGCTTTTTATAGTGCAATTATGAATTATGTATGCATTTTTTATAAGCTTGAATTATATACAGTAATAATTACAGAAGTTATAAAATTTAGTGTGTAAAAGAACTTTATAACAACACAATGGAAATATGTGAAGTTGCACTTGAATTATAATACGTCACCGCATTTACTAATTGTTGCACATCACATTATTGCAATCACAATTTTAGATTATTTATTAGTGTACAATTAAATTTGAAAGATGTTCAGACAAGTTTTATTACTCGCCCTTCTAGCTATTGCTACTGCATTTGCGCCAATGAAGTTTGCCTTACCAATCAAAACTGAATTATACGCCAATTGTGCTGAAAAATTACTTGATGCGAAAGGTCGATGCCCAGGAGAAACAGGATATGTGCCATTGTTGAAAGAAGCTCCTGTTGATTTTGCTGCATTCAAAGCTTCTAAAGCTGCTGCCGCTGCAAGTAAATCAAGCGCTAACTGCCCTGAAAAATTACTTGATGCCAAGGGTCGTTGCCCAGGAGAAACTGGATATGTTCCATTATTAAAAGAAGCACCTGTTGATTTCGCTGCATTTCAAGCAGCTCAAAAAGCTAAAAAAGCTGCTGAAGGAAAATAAATTATTGTTACGCAAATCAGTTATCCATTTATAAAAATGTTATTTGAAACTTTCATTACATGATTCGAACCAGTTAACGAAGTTTACGATGTTAGTGAAATAAATTGAGCGATCTGCTACTTTCTGTTTAAAGTTAATTCGAAGTTTCTATTTTTTATTTGACTATTTTTAAAAGGAATTGTGGATTTATGTATGAAATACAAATTACAGTTTAAACAAATGATTTAATACAAATATATAACCGTTACAAACTGATTCTTTCAGTTTGTAAAAAAATAAAATCACAGGTCTTTCAGTATTTCTTTCCAAGGTGGCAATCCCAAGCCTCTTTTAATTATCTTTCCCTTACTATTAACAAGCAAAACGAATCCTTTTTTAACAATATCTTTGTTGCCTTGCTCTTTTGCTGTGCTTACTTCAGAACGTAGGTATTCATACCAAACATTTGGCTTGATATTAGAAAAGAAATTGAACATATTAGAGTTAAAATAAACGAGAAAAATAAAAATAGATAAATATTTACCTGTTTTGGCTTTCCTATGAATGTGAAAGACATTGGTTCTTTAGCTCCAAATCCTTTCGACTTCTTTTGATCCAGTTCCTCGGGAATTTCTTCATCTTCGTTGTAAATAAATGGAACAACTAAAGTATTTCGTGAATTAAAGAAATCATATCCTTCTAGTCTTGCAGATACAATACATTCATTCACAAAATCACTTTCTCCAGCCACAATGACTAAATTTTGTTTAGCTTTATTTTGAAGTTCACCAACTGACACTATTTTTGTTACATTTTCATTCGTTTCAGAAAATACTATTTCGATTGGCAGTTTGCTTAAAAATGATTGCAATTCAGTGGATTCGTCTGGGGTAAGTTGATTACTAATTTTCTTTTGTTTATCCATAAACTTATCATATTGCTCTTTTTGTTTATCCGCTTCGAATTTCAAGAGGAATATTGCTGATATTAGTGCTACAGAATTAATTGCCACATTAGTTGCCAAGGAATTTACATCCAAAGATGGGTTTGGCATTTGAATAGTTGCAATTAATTGGGAAAGAGATGTGATTGTACCTAAGCCACCAGCTCCACCTAATCCAAAATATACAGTTTGTCTTAATAAACGAAATGGAGCTGCTGCTTCAACCTTTAATTTAACTATTTCCTCAATGTTATCAACATTTTTTCGACTATCAATAGCATTCAAGCGAATCTTGATTGACGGTATTTTTTCATTATTGAAGAAAGCTGATACATTTAGGCAAACACTTAAGAAAATAACTGATTTTAAAAACCTCATATTATTATTATATTATTATGGCGGATAATGAATATAAGTTATGCAACTCGTAATTCTTATATGCTTATATGCAACAACCGCATTATATTTACTGTTGAAGTAGGCGATTAACACAGCAATAGCATAATAGCATATAATAAACACAAGATGTTGAAGTCATTATTATTATTATTTTTTTACGAATTCGTGTTAATTAATTAATTAGTGTTTTAATTAATTAATTAATCACTTTGATGTTAACGTTTTTTTTTTACAACCGTATAATCAATAATTTATATATCAATTATATCAATAATTTATACAGTATAATAGAGTTTCGATTTATATTGCTCATTTTATCTGAAACACTACCAAGTATTGTATTGGATGAAGTTACAGTATTACAAAAACCAATTTTAATATTAGATTATTGTTCAAAATAAATGGCTTCAAAGTTCAACTTAGATTGGAGTCTTCGTCATGACATTCTCAATTATATTTTTCTTCCGATCATTATTATGCTTGATATATGGTACTTAATTGAGAAGACTGAGTTTAGTAAATTTATGTTTTCGAGATGTTTTGCAATGTATTTGGGAATTGATATTTTATGGATATTCCTCAAACCAGAATCTGTCTCATCCCCAACTATAATTTTATTGCATCATATGTTTACCTTCGTTGGAGCAATATTAATTCCATATTTGAGGGAAGATGTGGTTTTCATGGTTGCAGCAGGTAGTTTGGTGGAAGTTAATACATTTGCTAGGATTGTAAGGAAAAAATTCCGAGACTCTGTGCTTATGGATATTTTCTTTTACGGCTCATGGATAGTTATTCGTTGTATAACATGGCCATGGTTTTTGTATAGTTTAACAATGAAAGTGTTTTTCACAGATCCTAGTTTAACGGATTTCGATAAATATTTGAATATTGCTTTTCTTATTATCGGGGTTACATTAAATATAATGAACCTTAAATGGACTTATGAATTGCTATTTGTTGGTTCCACTAGAAGTAGAGAAAGTAAAGGATTGTAATGTTTAAATAATACTTTTATTTTAATTTATCTTGATATACACACAGGATAAATAATATTAACACAACAACATATTGACAAGACAAACGATTATTTTATTCTTTGTGAGCAAAAACAGATTTTATTCAGAATATGAATTAGTAATATTAGTTTGATTCAGATTCAGATTAGTTTAAGTTTTTTTTCTATGATGGATAACGTGGCAAATTGTGAATCTTCAACATTTGAGAAGATCTAGTGCTGTGTGTATTCTTGATAGATGATTTATACTTGAATATTTTTAAACTTCCATGCAATTGAACTGTAAAGTCCATCCACTCTTAGGTTGGATTAATGATCGTTTTAAAAACTTTATCATTAAGGATGTGATTTGTATATCTTGATAACAAAATGATAATAAATGTTTCAATGTCACGTTTCAATAACATACTGTTTTATTTGTTGTTTTGCGTTCTTAATCTATGGTCTTCAAATCCAAGCATCCATACACTTTCAATACTTTCTGGGACAGATTTCACGATTCCACTGCCCTGATGATTATTTTTAGAAGCTTTCTCAAATAAGCGAGGGAAGTACACACTATCAAACTGAATATACTTTGATACGGTTTTGTCTTTATTCAAAACAATTTCAGAAAAATATTCTTCTTTTGGAATTTGTTTTGGTGGTTTCCGCTCATCAGAAGCTGGAATAACAATTAATCCTTTTTTCTTAAGTTTTTTATACTTTTCTCTTCTTTCTTTCTTTCTAATTTTCTCTTCTCTCTGAATAAAAAATTCATTTTCGGATTGTTTGATTTCATTCTCTGCATCGCGAATACGTGGAAATAATTCAGAAGTCCTTACTCTTTGATTTACAGTTAAGCGACTTTGATCCATAACTAATCTAAAATAAAATTGAGTGGATATTCTGGTAATGCCAAATTTATTCAGTATATCAAAGTATATCAAAATTACCTAATAATTATATTGATTCATTCACAATTATAAATTTACTATAACTATTAATAAAAGTAAAAATGGAAATGAAAACTTTTATTAGAGTTTGGAACTTATTACAAACCCTAATAATTATACTGTAACTTAATGTATTTTTAAATAGGAAAATTTACAAACGTCAAATCAAACAATTTCAAACAATTAATCCCCTAAACCCCTAAACAAATCGTCGTCGGTTTCGATCATCTGAAATTATCCATCATTTTTCATTTTCAACAACCAATTGAGCAAGTCATTAATAACAGCTGTAGCGGTTTATCTCATCACGCAGTATATATTTTTAATTTTTTCAACAGTTAATCATTCGTAACTTAATTAGTATTAAGGTTGAAATTAAATAGCTTCATTACAGTGATATATAAACATATTTATTCATTTTGTTTAATAATCGTCAATTATGTCAACATTGGGATTTGAACTGGAATGGTTTGATGCAATCTCTCAAATAAATCACACTATTTTCTTGAAATATTTCCTGGATGACAATACGATAGAGTTGTTGGAAAATAAATCAACTTTTTTAAAGAGAATATTTTGTCCAGAGATAAATCTTGCTAGTTTATTTATTGGAAATTCAGTTACAATGTATCAAAAAATCATATTTTCTATCAATTAGGTTCAAAACTAACGTTTTACTATTTTACTGTTATACTAGATTTGGTCGTTTAATGATGATAAAGGCATATGCAAATACTGCAACTACTGCATATATCGGATCGCGCGAAACTCGTTACGGTTGTGTAATAAGAAAAAAATTGATGAACTCAATGGGGAGAGTATTTGTCTTAGCGAAAAATAACAAATTGCGTCTGGGCAAAGTTTTTACTGTTGGGATTTCTATACCATTTGTTGATATTTCGCAAGATATCACAATTAGTCTTGAGGAGGGAGACTCTTTTGTTGAAGTAATCGGATTCAATGTCAATAATAAATCTAAATTCTTAAACGAATTATCTAATCTTGGTGGAGAAGGGTTCATAGTTACAAATAAAAATATTGAGGTACCCATGATGAATTTCTTTTATCCATTTATAACATGAACTAAACATAATTAATTTTTCTGTTGATAAATAGGGAATCTTGTCAGAAGTTAAAAGTATTAGAGTTCCTCAAAATGTTTCACTCTGCCTCTTAAAACCACATGTCTTACAACAAGATCAAGTGGGAGAATTATTATCATCAATCGCAAACAATAATTTCATAATTCATGGAATATTTACTATTCATTGTACTGTAAATATGATTGAAGAAATTTTTGATGTTTATCGTGATGTATTAATCAACTATAGCAGCATGATAGAACAATTATGCTCAGGACCACTTATGGCAGTCATGGTTAGTGACGAAGACTTTAATTCGGATACAGTAACAAATTTTCGTGAATTTTCAGGTCCTACAAATCCAGAAATAGCCAGAACATTGTACCCAAAATCTTTACGAGCACAATTTGGTGTTGATATTGTTCGAAATGGTGTGCACTGTACGGACTTATCAGATGATGGTGAAATGGAATGCAAATTCTTTTTTGAGACTCTAGCAAACTTGTAAGATAACATAACAGTTTCTATGATAATTCATAAATGTAATTCAAAGTATTGCTTGACTGATTTTAAATTTAAATAAAGTATATAAACTCGCGTTTATTATAATCATTTTTTACCAAAACCCAAATATCTTTTTTTTCAAAGCTCTACTTTTAAACAATTTAAGCTTTTCTCTTCGTCTAGCATGAGAAACGGGTCTTTTACCATGATTGGCCTAATACAGTACACAAAATAATTAACAAAAATAAAATGATATAATACTTTGGTAGATGAACCTTTTTTGGTCTTCTCGCATTTCTATTCATGAATCTAGCAATTTGAGAAGGCCATCCAATATTTTCTATTGGTGAAAGGGATTTCTGCTGCAATCTAAACCATTTTAATAATTTAAAACCATAATAAAATAACAAAGATAACTTGAACACAAAATGACATTCTTGCACAACATTAAATTTAATTGAATACTACCTTGAATTGAACAAAAACGTAGAAAACATGTTGTATTTTGCATTTTGAACGTTGATAAATTGTGTGATTGAATTAAAACTGCCATTAAAGTTATTAATGATTGGTTTTTGAACCATTCGTTTCATTGAATCGATTCCTAAAAACTTAACCAAGGAAAACATAGTAACTGATAGAGATAGTAAAATAGGTTGGAGGTTTTGCTTGTATCTTCGGCACTCAATATCTCAATAATATATTTATTACAAAACAAAACAAATTGGAATCTTGGAAATTTGATATAATTTTTAAACAGTAATAAATCAAAATCAAAAGAAAATAATGTTATACTATAGTCCTATGTAGATGCTAGATGTTGTGGGTGGTAATCAGATACTGCATCATATTTATATCATCACAACAACAACAATAAATAATTAATTAATGATGAATGAAATCCAAAGTATATCATCCACAAAATAAATAAAAGTAGGTGAAACTGCACAATTACCACCGGTATTCAAAATATATATAAAGCACAAAACATTTATTAAAGTTTGAATTAAACAAATTAATTGCTAATTTGTGGAATTGCTATTCGCTAAATAAAGAAATAGAAATCTGATAGAGAAATTCGAAGATTTTCGGATTTTTAATTAATAAAGTTTAAAAATATTATTTATGCATTGATCAAGTATTCAGTACACATAATTTTCCATGCACCCATATTATTTGTGTTCAGTCGAAATTATCATTAAATTTTGATGATTTGAGACTTAAGACATTATAAAAATAAAATCACACATCACACATGAATGTCCAAAGTAATGAATTATATACTACCACAACTGATTCAAGTTCAAACGATATAATTGAAATCACACAAAATTCTTTCCATATTGATGATTGGATTGATATTTTAGAAGATAAAAGCTGTAAGTTTTATAATAATTAACAAAAGTATTATCATTATTTAATGGTTTATATTTCATTTTTAGTTTATTTTCAACAATCAGTTGAGAGTCCTAATTTACATACATTTAATGAAAACACTATTAGCGAAGGAAAAAAGAGGTAAATTATGATATCCAGTACAATATAATTGACAATAATACTTTGAAATAATATACTGTACAATAATTCACATCATTTTATCATAAAATGATTATTCATTCATTAAATATTGATAAAATACATATAGGAAATACAATGGACATATGTCAATCGCAATTACGCAACTATCATATAGTATGCCGACAGAAAAATGCAAGCAATCAAATAATAATCCACTATTTCTACCTATTAAAACCGATTCAAGATTAACATATTTTCATAGATGGATAACTGCATTCAATGGTGGATTCGGAACCCAACAAGTAGCATTTTTAATGGAACATTTAGCTGATGAGTTTAAAATATCTGAATTAATACATTTTGATATGGCAACATGTTTGGGTATGAATATTTGTAATCTATTAGAATTGAAATTTCGAAATTCTGCATTAAAGAATTTCATTCCTGATTATTATGCCCGTGTGACTCATTCAAAATTATTAAATTCTACAACTAATAATGGTATTCAATTAATATCAAAATTTGTATTAACTGGAACAAGATTATATGATATAGAAATAATTGATTGGTATAAATATCAGATTCAATCCATGGATAACAAACGAATGAATCAAAGTTCATTTATTATTCCATCCAATACTATATTACACCCAAGAACTTTATCAGAAGCAATTAATTATCCAATTCCATCGAATACAAACAAGTGTAATATTAATATTGACAAAATAGTGCAATTTGAATTACATGCTACTGTTATCATGACCATTGATGAACATGATAAAATTACTAATATTTCAGTAGAAGAAGTTTTTAAACAATCAACATCAATTTCACCAATAGACTTATCCCTGGTTTGAACCTTTTATTTGAAATAATTATTGTTATAATAATAATAATAATAATAATAATAATAATAATAATAATAATAATAATAATAATAATAATAATATAATTTTACATTATAAAAATTAGTGTTAGAGCAAGTATAAATGTTTAATTACTATTTAAAATTAATTGATTTTCGCATAAGATGAAATGAATGATGGATCAACTTCATTTTCATTGTATTCTTTAATTAATTATATTCATCTGACGTAGAGATTAGAAATTTGTGTGATTTCTGGTTAATACGTTCAAGTTGATGGTTCAATAACACACAAGAAACTATTTTTGTACATTACTTTTTATAATAAAATGGACTAATGAAAATATATTTTGGTCAAAGAATATAATATTTATTTTCTTTTTTCTAAATATATATTTTAATAGATCTGACATGTGAAATACTAATTGACTAGTGTATTCATTCATCAACAATATATTTGTTTATATACATAATCAGTATTTTTTTTTCGTAACTTCGACTTCAAAAATATATACAAATTCATCTGATGCTTTTTCATTATTATCAATAATAAAATGGAAAAGCAACAAATGAATTTATTGAATTCTTGAAGTCAAAAATAATGATTATAAACTTTTAAATGAATATATTATTAAATGTATATTATTAATTAATCCGAATTGTACATACATAATATTTATTTTTTATTATTATTATTTTTTAGTTTTGTCAACACATGTGTTGGTATATGTAAACATTATTAAATTCAATTAATCGAAATTTATTTAATTATTATGACCATTTTTGTATATAAATATTATTTTTATTAACATATTCATATTTTTACTACCATTTTTATCGTTAACATAGAATATTAAATGTTTTATTTTCATTCGACATCATTCTGTTCACCTATCCGGTTCACAGGAATTGTCATTTAATTTTTTAAATAAATGTTTTTTTATATACATTCTCACGATTTTGAATTATTTGCAATTATGCAATTATTAAGATTAGAGCGTTGATTAATAACAATTCTGACATGTACAGGAAATATATGGAATGCTAATCAGGGCAATAGATCAAATTATCTTAAAAAGCTATTTGACTTGATACACTCAAAAAGGATTTGATCTAATAAATAAATATATTATAGATATACCGTGCCATAATAAATAACTTCGTTTATTGCAGAATGGATTATGACTCGTGACGACAAAAAAATTCCAACTCGTGATTTGCTGGAATTCCAACCTTGCTCCGTTGCGGAAAATGATGAGGACTCATGACAACTCTCTCTTGTTATTGTCGACATTAGCTGGATGACTATCAACTCCTTATCTCATTTGCTGTAAGTCCAACCTTAACATATTCTAATTCAAAATAAAGATTAGCCCTTAACTTTCATTTCAATACCAGCTAGAAAATGGGAGTGATCAGTAATTTTTGGATGGAAAAAAATTAGTAGCAATTATATTTTAGAGTATTTTATTAATTAAACCAAGGAAAATAAAAAGAATTCTTCGATTTAATTACTATATCAAATTAGGAAAGTTCATTAAAACAAAAAAATATGAAATTAATTCGCTTATTATCGCATATCAAAAATAATTATGATTATGATTCGTATATTAAACCAAATACTATACAGTTCATATCTTACAAACGCTTAAAATTATATCAATTGATAAAGCAAAATTCGTATCAAGTTTCTTTTTTTGTCATTCAATTCATTAATTAAATATACCATATGAGTTGTTATTATAATATAAACCACTTAACATTGATTAGAAATCATCTAGGATGTAAATATTTCACTAATTTATGAATGAATTGAACGAGAAAGCACATAAAACTTGGTTTAAATTTTGCTCTTCTTCAAAATTTTGAAAAAAATAAAAAATATCAGTTTTACATTTTCAATAAATTAGCACTGTTCATACTTGATTCAACAGGAGATGATAATAAAGGTTTTTTCTTTTCAAAATCTTTCAGAATTTGCTCTGATATATCCCAAAGACGTGCAGCAACAGTAAATGGAGAATATTGATTATTATTATTATTATTATTATTATTATTATTTGTTGAATTGTTAATTTTTGTATAAATTAGAGTTTTCGATGTTTTATTCCATGCAAACAAATCAACACTTGGAATATTAATAGAAGGTCTTCTAGCAAAAGGAAGTTTAATGGTAGCATTGAATGATTTAATATGTCGATCTAAGAAATTATCACGATAATTAAAGAGATCATGTCCCATTTTCATCGCATCGATAAAAGAACTTGGTACAAATTCATTGTCAAGTATAGCATGTAATATAACATTTGCTGCTTGTTCTTTAGATCTAAGATATATTTGTGAAACCCAAGCTTTAGTAAATGGATGAATATCAGTCGCAACTTCACCAGGATGTAACGAAGCGGTTACTAATCGACGGAATTTTTTCCCATTCGATTTCATTGATATTTGAATATATTCATCAACTCTTCTTTGTAATTCAAAAGAATGTAAAATATTAGACAATTTTGCTCTAGCATATCCATTTGTATCTGGACAAGCAGTTACTGGACAGCAACTAAAAATATCATTCGGACCATAAGAAGCACAATTATCAGTTATTTCCCCTATTAAGTCACCACCACCTGTTCCGTTCATGAAAGAAGGATGAAATGATCCGAAATATCCTGCTGCAGATGCCACATTAATTACTCTACTTGCTGACAAAGCATTTATTGTAGAATTATTTGCATCAATTGGCTTTAATAAATATTTTAATAGCCATTTGGTTAAAGCAAAATGACCAATATGCATACTACCAAAACTATATTCCAATCCCTGAACTGTTTTTGCTCCTGGACTCATTACTCCGCCAGCATTATTGACTAATATATCTAATCGATTAAATTTTTTGGAGAAGTTTTCTGTAAATTTTTTAACACTGTTTAAATCGCTGAGATCTAATACCATAGGAATCAAATTAAGGGTATGTTGATTCGTACTATTCAATTGAGAGTTTTTCATAGATTGAATTGCATTATTGCACTTTTCTTCACTTCTACATGTCATTACAACAGTCGCATTTCTTATTGCCAGTAATAATGAAATTCCATAACCAGTACCGCTATTTGCTCCAGTCACAATACATATCTTATTCGATAAGTTCTGTGAGGAATGCAATGGGATTTTAATATCGAAATCAATAACTTGTTTAATGTGACCAATAAGCTACAGTATTGTAATAAGAATAAGCAAGAATCTTTAAAAAAAATCAAATTTGATGAATTCATGAATTCACAATTTCATACTTACAAACAATATTAAGCCAATCCTACGAATCATGTATCCATATGTGAAAGAAGGTGATATATACAAACTTATGCTTGCAAAGATAACCATTATCATCATAAAAGAATATCTTGGATCATAACTAGCCAATGATAGTAACTCAGGTCCTCGCACAACCAAGCAAAAGAAAACAGCCGCATTGATTATTGTGACAACAACAAAGTATAAAAACTTCAAAATTGTTCCCATTTGTTATGACTTCTGGTTGAATTGGATGCTTAAACTTTTATTATCGAGGAATTAACTAGTTATAGAGAGTGTTGGATGATCTGCTGAAAAATGTCACTTTACCGCCGGTAAATATATCATTTAACTCTTAAGATCATCATGAAAGTTTTCTGGGTTTCTTGCTGACTTCCTTCAAGGTATAAAAATAAAAAAATAGAATAATAAAATATAATAGGATAAGTGAAATTATCACAATATGATATTGAATAGCATAAGGTTTTGATATTTTATATTTTAACAACCCATTCCCCTAAAAAAAACAAGAACATTTTATAACTTTAATTATTAATCTACATAATATTACTAATTAATTACAGAAAGGAAAGTTGTCCTATTTGAAAATTGGCGAAATAAGAAGCAAATCTACGCAAAATAAATATAGTAAAGTGTATTAATATGTTTCTTCGAAAGAACACTGCGGAAAGCAAACCAATATCAAAGTATCAACTGTTTCGTGGACTTGGTGTAATTGGTTATTTTGCAGCGTTACGTGGCTTGTTTTATTTTGTGAACAATGTTCCTCAAATTAAGAATTTATTGGATTGAATTGATGTACCAAGAAAATAAAATAAATATCAATTCTATCAATGGAGATTTCTGCTGTTAAAGATAATTTGGCGGAAGTCTTTTGGTTACATAATTTTGATAACTAATCCATATTAATTACTAAATTATTTCACAAAACTTGTTTTTCATATTTCAATTTCCTTCATAAACAAAACAAAGAAACAAAAATGGAACTTAATGTAGATTCATATTTTGGTATTTAAAAACTTAGCAATATTAACATCGATTTCAAATTTTTCTAATTTCGATGAGAAATTTTGTTGAGGATATTTCATCTGATAAACAAATAAAAATGATTACACAACACATTTTAAACGAACAAATTCAACCGTTTTTTTTATTCAACTTGCTGTTGTCCATGAATCCGAAGTCTATACAAGCAAGTGTAATCATTATTTCCATGATTTGATTGAATTTCTAACTTGAAAAACTTGTAAGTATTATTTGCATTCGCAGTATAATTCAATGGGAAATTCTGTACTGGATGAGAATTAAGCTCATATGAACCGGATACCAACAGTCTGTACAATGCGATTACATATTTAGATTATTTTAATAGCATTTAAAAGCACAAAGTAAACTTACTTGGGAGGACTTACAAACGATGTAAATCCAAATAATTTGAAATCTTTCGGTGCAGTATTTATATTTATCGCTTCATCACTGTAAACAAAACCATATATATTATGGAAGAAATAATTACATAATTGTGTATAATTATATACCTGCTGATATGGTCAATGGACATAGACTTAAACAAAATTGGAAAAGCTATTTCAACAGTAAGAATTCCAGATGATCCCTAAAGAGCAAGAGTTAAAATACAATAATAATTATCAATCTAAGTGAATAATAAGTTCAAAATTAATATATTATTATTATTATTATTATTATTATTATTATTATTATTATTATTACCTCAACAGGCCAACAAGAACCAAGTGAAGTGTCTAATGAAATAGCATCTTCAGGGGTACCCACCCCAATGTGAATGCCTAGTGTGTTTAGTATTTTATCACCTCGAATAGATGGAATATAATTATTTAATTCTGGTAATCCTGATTCTTTAAAGAAAGATTTTATCGTTTCATCAATTCGTTTTGTTGGAGGAAAATAAGTTGCAGAAGTCATGTTATGAACAATTTGTCCTCCAGCAGATGATAATGCATAATCTCTCGATGGAATATTAGTATCTGATTTCTTACTTACTGTTTGTTCCATATATTTCAAAAGTTTTTCTTTTTCATTTTCAAGTTTACTAGTACACTCTGCTTCCATTACACTTTTCACTTCATCAACAAAACCATTCAATTTGTCCAACAATATAGTATTTATAATTGGAATAAAATTTTCTTTGTCATTCATGCATTGCGATAAGTTCTCAGTTGTATCAGATATTTCATTTCTAACATTATGTAATGAATCATATAGCTCTTGAATTTTATTTTTAAATTGTCCATTCGTATGCGATAATTGCTTTGAATACTGTTTCACATTCACTAATTGAGATTTCATATTAACAAGATTATTTTTATATAATTTAAAGTCTGAGAATTTTACAATTAATTCTTTCAAATAACTTGCTAATTGAGTTTGCGTAGTTTCATGAAGTGAATTAGTATGAGATTGGGATGGAATAACTGAAAGGGATGATAGAGTTGAAATTTGAGAAACGAATGATTCTTGGAATGCTAAAAGATTAGTTTCAATTAAATTAATTCTATTATTAATAGCTAATGCACTTGACGAAATGTTAAGTTTCAATTGCTCTCTTTGCACATATGCCAATTTGGATTTTAATTCATCATATTTTTTCTGAATATTATCTATAGAAAGTCTAGTATCGACACTATGATTATAAACTAAAGAAACATATTTCACAGAATTTTGATAAATTTCTTCTAACTTGCTAATCTTTAGTAAAAGGTCTTGTTTGTCTTGCTCATAATTAGCGATAATAGGTTCTATTGCAGTTCGTATCGTTTTCGAAATTGCATCTTTTGTACCATTTAAATCGTTGAAAATTTCTCCATGCACTGAAATTTTACTGACATAAGCCTTACTAATTTCAGATACATTTGACTTCAAAATATCATTGTTTTTCATTGAATTGAGGAGGATATGTTCCGGTTGTTGGTATCCATATTCAATATAAATGAATATAATTGCAACACTAAAAAAGGATGAAAGTATGCCTAAAATTGAAACATTTCTAGTGTTGACAATTGAGCGAATTTGTCGAATTAAATCTTGATTTTCTTGTTCAAATTCTATTTCTCCTTGAATGTGATTGTGATCATTACTTGTTGATCTTGTTACGCCAATTGCTGGAGAAGAATTCATTTTTGTTTTTTGATGGAGATATGGTTGCAAAGAGGATTTTTACTTGGATTCAAATGATATTGAGTGATGTACTTCTTATTTCTGTATATAGTGTACTGACATATACAATACTACACTACCTACCGTATCATAACATTTATTATTAAGTTATTAAGTTGTACTTGTTAACTTATTGTTTAGCATAATAGCTTTGCAGTTTTATTATTATCCACAGCACGCTTTCTAATAATGAACAGGATAAATTACTTTAATATCACATTCGTTACACTGTGTATAAACATTATAGTGGATTCCGGGATTCCTGGTTGAATTCATCCAACCCCAAAAACCGTAAAACGATTCAAAAACAAACCGTTAATATTTTCTGGAAAGAATTATCAGTGAGAATTAAAAGATTAAATGAATTATTATTAATATCTTGATGTTAATATGGATATAGATGTGTCTTAAATAATGTTAAATTCAAAAACATTTTTAAAAGGAAAACCTTTTTTAAAATTTTAAAATAAGTAAAACAATATAAACGATATAATTCTTCAAATCGGAATATAATTATCATTAGAAAATTTCAAATCCTCTATCCGTTTTTTAGATTTGGTATGTTGACTCACAATGTTGAATGTTGAACTTACCGGTAAATTCAATACTCCAGTCATTACTTTGAGAATATTCTCTACACTATAGAATAAATATTTTCATGCAACATTCTCATAATTTCCTGATAGTGTTGCTCACTTATTTCACACATTATTTTCATAATCTTATTACAACAACAATAACTTTGTTTTCAATTGTGGTATCTTAGTTGCTCAGTTGTTCTGTTAACAAGTTTCAAATAATAAAATAACACTAACGTACCGTAAATATTAAGCAAAACTAACAAATATAAATGAATCGTGGTACTATTTCAATGTGTTTTTCAGTTGCATGCAATGTCCTTGAGTTTGATATGATGGAATTGTGGTACATGGATGAAAATTCCAACAATCTTGATCAGTTGTTCAAGTATCAACATGGTTCTAAGCAATCTGACATTTGCCAGAATACTTGTTCAACTTTATTTACGTCATCTAAAGATGAAATAGCTTTGGTGAGTTACTTCAGGTTTTATACAGTACAAAGTGTTATTTGGTGCATCTGTTACTTTTATATTATAGCTTTGTTGCCAGGCGTTACTTTCACCAAACAAGTGCTACTGGGGGTTCAATAAAGCTTTAAACTTGACTGAAATGGTATATCTTGCCAATACAGATAATAATTCGTCAACATATTTGATTGGCAAATCAAGTAAAATGATTCAATTCAAAGACTCTAAACTGAAATTTTTGACTGGTATTGGACAGGCCACTTATATTGCTGCATTTCAACTAGAAGATAGAACAAAGCAGTTTGAAATTAACTCCACAAATGAGAGTAATGAAGATATATCAGTGCCGGTAGCAGTCTTTGTGGAAGATAGAAGCAAAAGTGTAATAGTAGCTGATCCATTAACAACAATAACCGAAAAAGTTAATCTGAACCGTGATTTACCAATAAAACACATCATTCCCATGGAAATACACTCATCAGCATTTTGCAATGTAGCTGAACAAAGTTCAAAAAGTGAACATTGCGATATTTATTTGGCACACTTTCGGAATCAAAGAGTTATAATAAAAATGTTAAAAAAAGATGTTTGCGAGTCAGGCGTACGAGATTTCCTAGAAGAACAACAATTCTCCATGAGAATAGACCATCCAAATATTATTCGAATTCTTGGTTGTGGTAAATATCCTAGACCTTTTTCCGTTTTTGAGTACTTAGGTGGCGGTACATTAACAGATCAAATCAAGAAAAGGTCAAATCCTGTGAAAAGCATGTTTAAAAATAAATCTTCACAAGATTCCTTTTATGATACTATTCTTGCCTCAGCTAGAGAAATAGCATCTGGAATAGATTATTTACATAATTTAGTATCTGATGAAATTTCTATTGTTCATAGAGGTAACATTTTTCTATTATTTTACCTATTTTATTATATTTATTTAATATTATTTTTCTTATTCGATTATTTTCAGATCTTAGACCAGATAATATTGGATTCACAACGAGTGGAACATTGAAAGTTTTTGATTTTGGTTTAAGTAAATGCATCATATCACATTCTTCAGATGATGAAGTGTTTGAAATGACTGGTTGTACTGGATGTCTCCGGTATATGGCACCTGAAAACTTACTTCAACAGCCTTATAATGAAAAAGTAGATGTTTACAGTTTTGGTGTAATATTATGGCAAATGATGTCAAGTAAAGTCCCATTTCAAGAATTTAATAAACAAAGATTCTTTGATGAAGTAGTAATGGGAAGTTACACATTACCAATCGAGAATAAATGGCCAATTTGTATTCAAAATTTAATAAAAAAATGTACTGACAAAAATTATATCCATCGACCTTCATTTCATCAAATAATTGAAGAATTGGAAATGGAAATATGTGTTAGAAAAAATCACAGCAATTCAACTCTTCCAATTCAACGTGAACGAAGTAGCTTGTGGTTTTAATTAGCGGTTGTTCAATTGCTGGAACATTCTCGTAAAGCATTTTTTTAAATTTAGATACTATTTTGTTTTAAAATTTCATGAATATTTCACTATTGTAGCACTCCAATCTTTGCGTGCAACATATGGATGTTATAAAATCAAGTTACATCAACATTTTTTTAATATTTCGTATATCTATTGTCTATTAACTTCATAATGAACCAACAAGTACTGATGCGATATTATTTGTTAGGGATAATAGTCACTCTTTATGTTAGCATATATGTTTTTAAGTTAAATAATTAATAAGCTTGTTATTTGCGTTTTATTTTCATTATTTTGTTGTTATATTTCCGGAACAAGTAGTTTGCATTGCCAATGACAGAACAAATAGCTATAATTAATTTAACGTAAAAAGTATCATCATACAAATTGATAATCAATAATAATACTTGATATATACAGTATGATGAGGGGGGGGTGCAATGCACTTGTCAACTGTCAGTTGATAATTTAATTACCATACCACTGCTTATACACTTACATTAATTATATGGTTCAGTAATATCGAATACAATATTATGTCAAGATTGTAATTTTCTCATTCATATTTACAATACTTATTTTTACTTATAACTATCACTTTCAATTAATTATTTAATTTTTTTATATTTATAATCATAATAAAAATCTAAAAAAATATTATTTCAAAAAATCAATTAATTTTTTTAATGAATTCTCAAATGATGATATCATAAATCAATCAAAGTACAGAATCACAAATATTAAAAAGATATAGTAAATACATACACATCATAAATCAATATTGTGATATATTTGATATTTTACTAATATTTTAAATTCTTAAAATGAACTTGAAAAAATAAGAATTAAAATATCTTATACCTATCATATATATATATATACTATCAATCAAATAATCAACAAAAGCAAAAACAGACTTTTGAATGATTATTATTTTTGAAATGAATGAAACTTAATAACTTTTTCGCTTAATTATTCATGATGATGATATGATAATAATTCATCCACCTACTACAATAACACCACACATTGTATCATCATAAAAATGGGTTGTTAATTTATGGATTAAAATTGCATGTTGACTTATGAAATGGCCAATGCAAAACTTGATCTTCACGACAGAAATACAAAGCAAGCTTGCATTTGCTACATTTATATAAACACTCTTTTTTTCACATACTTGACACAAATAATTTGCCATTGGATTGGCACTGTAGTTACTTACCAATGATTCTTGTTCTTTTGTAGTTGGAGTAAAAAAGATAACATTCACTCCACAATATGAGAGCAACATCTTTACATCCTCTACCATATCTTCTGCATCTACTGCCACTTTTTCTGGTTTCGCACCTTCCAAACGAGAGCCCATATGAAGAATATTTATAGGTATTCGACTAGTGATGGAGTCAAAGGCAAACATTTGTAAGACGATGTCAGTATATGTGGAAGACGATCAGTATTTGGGAGACTTTTTAAAATTTGTATCTCGTTACTAGGATTGTGGGCAGTAGTATAACCTTGACGTCTTAAAAACAATTACAATTATAAATGCTATGAAAATAGCTCACCTAAATATCCAATATTCCTCATCTCGAACTACTGCAGCTTTAATATAATCCAACTGAACTCGATTATTATTAATATTCGAAGTAAGAGATGTTGGAGACATTTTGATTTTATCATTACTTGGAATAGGATTTAGCTTTATTGTTGAAATTATAGTATTTGATTCAAGAGCTTTAATGTATACCTTTACAAGTCTTTTATATTCTTGGACCACCTAGAATACAGTTACAAAATAAAATAATAATATAATTGGAAAGTGTTGGACAGATTGCAAACTTGGTGGTACAATGCCATCATACAGAACCATTCCTCGAAATGGTAGTAAAATTACGCAAATTTTATGTCGTACTGCGGAGCGATTATGAAAAGCGAATGGTGAATTTATGTATGAGGAAGACGTGGGAGTTGGAGTTTGACCCATAATATTCACAAAGGTTGCTTGAACACCCACAAGTAAATAAACTCAGTTGTCATCCTCACTTACGATAATGGCACCATCAGGTCTACCAAATAGTGCTACAAATTTTCCAGAAACTCTTGATGATATCCAATATTTGACATGAGATTCTAATTGCTCATCCTAACCTTTGGGTTTTCTGTTTTGTGAATCCTCAACAAATTTATCTTTAACATATTGAAACACACCTGTTTCATATCTTGAAGTACGGTTCCAATTTTTATAAACTTCAATATTTATTGTTTGCAAACTTATGTCTCGTAAGTGTATGAACGGGAACAGTTTTAACTATTTCCATAGCCCGAGCAGATATTGACACTCCATAGTGCAACACACCTTGCGAAATGAAGCAACAACAAAAAAGTCAATATATATTCGTTATTACTATTAATATCAACCGCTCTCCATTTTTTGAATGTATTGTTGAAGAAAAAAATCCAAATTTTAAATTTAAATACAAAAATCGATTTTTTTTATACATCTTTGATGTTCCTGTGAACAGAGATATATTCGAGGAAACTTTCATAATATGACTTGTTAAGTGTTGCCATTTTGGTTGCTGAATCCTTTATGTTGCCATTTTGGTTGCTGAATCCTTTATGTCGAGATCAAAACACATTAGGGGCAAACTCCTTTGAGATCACATTTGTAAGACTGTTAACATCCATATTAATTTAAAAAAACTTACCGTAAATCCGTAAATTGAGGGGGACTTAAACCTTTCCGGTGCCCCCACATGTGGGGCGTACTGGAAAAAGTTAAAATAGGTACCTTCACGTAAAACGTTACCAGTGTTCTACAAACATATAACTTAACTTCAATACTTTCAGTGGAAGCATTTCGTGGATCGTTATAGTTCGCAAGATATTTACGTTGGAAATATACCCAATTTTTAGCCGTTGAAGAAGGCAAAGTATGTAGATAGCGATTATATTCAATATAACTCGAGCAGTACTTGCAATTAAGATATTGAACTATCCGATTCTAGCACTCAAATAGCATCAGTAAGTACCCAAATTGATAAATTTTGATAACAATTGGAGTTGCTTATGAAATTATGCTCTGGATTTTTAGGGTCTTGCAGGAGGATATGTTTCAAGTCGAGGTGAAAATAAGGTGGGAAGGAGATCAATTCAGAAATGCTCCGCTTTCATGTTTGTTGGTTACATTATGAATAGTAAATCTTTATGCGCACAGCACTAGATGTACATTGGTTGTGGAAATATCGCGGTTTGGGATGAAAGCCATGAAAATCACCATAATTTAGAATTGACCAAAATGGGAATAAAATTCGTTCTCTCCAACAACCATGATGGTTCTCGATCACTTAGGGCATTCATTTAGAACAATTTTGATAGTGGTAGCATGGTTTCATCAGCTAGGGATCATGATTTATATATAAAAATGAGTGCCTATAATGATAAAAATAGTTGGAAGTCGTGGAAACTATTGACAATCCAAGGCTAAAAGCTCGAAATAGACACATAATTATTGTCGATACTGTTCTTTTTGCAGTTTCTGCTTATCTGGTTCATAGCAAAGTTTGTATTCTACCTCTAATAAACGTTGGCATTTTTTGAAATTTTTTATTCACACATAATGTATGGAATTTATTTGACTCGCAAATCCATTCATATTCTTAATTATTGGAAAGTGCAAGACTTCTTCAAGAATAACATTATTCTTGAAGAAGTCTTGCACTTTCCAATATTTAAGCATGGTATGGATCCAAGAAGCATGGAGTCGATAGGAATGATGTTACCTATATATAATTAAATTATTTTGGTGGTAATCTTCTGTTTTTGGGATATTTTTGACATCACTTATCCATAAATATACTATAATGGTTGAACTTTCAACTGGACAATAGTGATAACAAGGGACAAATTGGTTCAAATCTTCTAAAATATTCACTAATTTTGCTACTTCTGGATTATCCGAACAACATAGTGGCCGAAGAAATCATCGCAACCTGTAGAAAGTAGTTGAAATCTTGGAGTATCTCATGGAAAATTTCCTACCTCAAATTGTAAATATGTGGATAGTTTTTATCGTCTAATGTGATAGGAAACAT
>VKHH01005960.1:0-35051 GCA_015144975.1 Epipyxis sp. PR26KG | reverse complement strand
TAGCACGATGTCGTTCCATTGCAAAATTATGAAAGTCATTCGACTGAAATTGAGTTGTTTAACTGATTTTAGTTTTGAGATTTTTCAGTTTTGAGGATTTTAGCCAAAAAACTCGAAACTGAAATCTAAAAACGGCTAACGTTCCTTTTTGCAAAAAAACGACCTTTTGCGCTTGTCGGTTGTTATTATCTACAGTGTACAAATCATACCGGATAACACTTTATCTGATCAACAGGATAAGTTTATAGTAATTAGATCTAACCTTAACTTTATTACCCAGAAATCGCTGGGCTGTTTTTTTAACTTATTTTAATAAATTAATTTTTGATTCTGAGCTTTACCCAACAAGAACTACAGTACTTTCTACTTTCAGCAGTTGCAAAATTACAATCATATCAAATGAATATTTTCAACTTTTTTCTTAAGTTGAGAGAACCTCTTAAGAATACCATTCAAGATTTCGATGATTTGCAATTGAAAAAGCTAGGTTATCCACCGATTCTTTTCAGAGGATTAAGTTCGGTCGGCAATTTCGCATTTGGATTTACAGAAGTATCAGTTTTATCGTCAGTGGCCTCACTTTATGGTTATGGACTATCAACTGGAGGTAGCTTTAAAATGTCTCCAAATGATGCGTACTGAAAAACATAATGATTCGTATCTCCTTCGCAGGTCCAGCTTCAATGTTTTGGGGATTCATAACAACTTTTGCTCTGAATATGTGCGTCGCAACTAGCATGGCTGAAATTTGTTCTGCTTTTCCATCTGCAGGCAGCGTTTACCATTGGTCCGCTCAGTTAGTCCCAGAAGAATATGCAGCTATCGCTTCATATATATGTGGCTGGTTTAATTTCCTTGGGAATGCTGCTGGAGATGCTTCATTTGCAGTAACTTTTGCACAAGTTCTCAATGCTGGAATTCAATTGTCTCATGGTACTCCCTACACTGATTATGAAACGGTTGCAGTTTCAATTGGTATACTTTTCGTGTGGTCGCTGTTGAATCTTTTCCGAGTTGATCAAGTTGGTTGGATTAACATATTAGCTGCCATGTTTCAGACTGGAGGAGTTTTGGTAATAGTTATTGCTGTACTTGTTGTTCCAAAACAATTAAACAGTGATAGTTTTGTGTTTACGAAATACTACAATGACACTGGCTTCGATTCAAAGTCATATGTTGTCGCAATTGGACTCCTTACAAGTCTTTTTTGTTTCTCTGGATTTGAAGCTTCAGCTCATATGGCAGAGGAGACAGCTGATGCAGCGAATACGGCTCCTAAAGGAATTATCAACACTGTTTTCGCAACTGGTGTTGCAGGAATTGCTTTGATTGTAGCGATGTTATATGCAACCACTGATATTGTGGCTGCTCTTGATGGACCTACCGGTAATGCAGCTGCAAATGTCTTTTATTTATCTTGTGGAAATGGTTGGGGTCAAGTTCTTACCTGGATTGTTGTAATCAATTTATTTTTTGCTGGAATTAGCAGTGTTGCAGTGACAGGAAGGATTACTTTCGCATTAGCAAGGGATAATGCTTTCCCTTACAGCTCCATTTTAGCTGAGGTTCATCCAACTATGAAATCGCCAATTGCAGCGATTATGATGGTCTTTGTATTAGATTCATTCATTCAGCTTCTACCTTTAATTCCAAAAAATGGTTCATCAGCATTCTACTCTATTCTGGGCTTATGCACTTTAGGATTTCAAGTTTCTTATGGCATTCCAGTTATATTAAAGGTGATATTCTATTCGCGTCCATTTCCAAAAACGAAAATGTCACTTGGTTCGTTTTCATTTCCAATGGGAATTATTTCTTCGATTTGGATGTTTGGTACAGCTTGTTTGTTCATTTTTCCAACTATCTTTCCTGTTGAAGCATCGAATATGAATTGGTTGATTGTTGTTCTTGCAGGAGTATTTCTTATTGGTACTATTAATTGGATTTTTAACTCTCAATATTCTTTCACTGGACCGAAACGAGGTGATGCTGATGATCATTCCGTAGCAGAAGATAAGTCATTAGTTATGAAGGAAATTGTTCCAAATTCAACATCATTACAGGTATACACATCATTATAATATATTAGAATGTTAATTCATAATTTTTCAAAATCAATATTAATTTTAGGAATTATCCCCTGATAATGCAGGTGTTTAATTGTGAAAATATTTTCATCACATTTTGAAAAATATAATTCACAATAAATCCATCACACTAAAATTTGAATCTTTAAAAATCGTTAACTTAAATTGATGCACATTCTGCTAATCTAACATGATGATGTGCATATAAATTTTTCACATCATTGATTCCGATATTTTTTTAAGAATTTCATATTTATAATTCTGCAATACATCATAATAATAAATGATAAGTATATGCTAGTATAATATAAATATGTCAAATTGGTGTAATTTACAACAATGTGTTTTCAATTCTATCATATCTGTATATTCACCTTCTTATGTATATAATTTATTATTCATTGAGTAACCTTGATTTTATCACTTTAATGATATTCTAAAAAATATTTCCAATTGAAATTAGTCTGCTTATAATTTAATGATGTATGTGATAAGATTTGAGCATTTTTATCTTAAACAAAATTTTGCTATCGTTTTTATCTTATTTAATCACTTATTTCAACATTATCATTACTGACCTGTTCGGTAATTGCAGCGAAAACGCGAAAATCCAGGCTGAAGTTTTCCGTCACCTCAACAGCTGGAGGACGAATTCAGTGGCTGTTCCGATGGGTGAAATCCACTGAAATTTCAGGGAAAAACAAGCAATTTTAGCAACCGAGTAGGCCAGGTCCTAGAGAAATGATTCATAATATATGTCAAAAAATCAAACAACTAAGAATGTTAATACACTAATGACAGTCTTATGAAAGCTCACCACATTCGCATTAATTGTCAATGATAAGTCCAAGGGTTGACGTTGAACGGTAATAAAAATGATTGAAATTTTTGATCTATTATGTTGATGATCTTGAACTAAATTGGAACTTGCTAAATATATTTGGGGATGCTGTTATTAATAATATAATGATCGTGCTCTTTTGCAGTTTTTTTCAAAATTTCAAAAATTTCATTCATTCATTTTGGATTTACAAACTTTTTCTTAATTTTAAAGTATTTTATAAAATCTGTAATAATCTCCGATCTACAGTACTGGAGTATCATCTACTGATTCCAACATTAATTTAATTGATCTGATCGTTCATAGATATTTCCAGAAATACAGTACTGTTGCTTGTTAATATAAAATTTTGAAGCCCAAGGATAATGAGTAATAATAATTTTACTCAAGAACCAAAACGAAAAAGAATTGTAATTCGTGATGACGATGATTATGAGAATGAAGAACAGGAAGCCTTCAATCCAGTATCAATACGCCACCAACGACGTAGAAATGATGACGATTCTTATGATAGTAATCCCGATAAGGATAATGATAGTGACCCTGAAGATGAGGAAGGGGAGGATTTAAATGAAAATTGGATTGAGTAAGTCCTATAGTTTATCCGAGCTTCGTTTTGCTTATTCATATTCATGTCCATTGCTTTTATTAACAGTGATTATGCTCCAGCGCCTGAGTTAGATCAGTATGATGCTGATATGCTTGCTCGTGATGATGATGATGAATTATACGAATCTTACGAGAAAAGGGTTCGTGATCGACTAGCAGCTGAAGAAGAATTGGATGCGTTGGAGTTTAAAAGAAAGCAGCGAGAGCTTCAACAAGAAAATAATTTAGAACGATTAACATTTTTTGAACAGCAAGAAATTGATGAAGATGAAGATGAGGATGAAGAGCTGGTGGAAGGTGCAGATAAAGCTTTAAATCTTGAAGCATTTGATATACCATTGCGCGAATGGATTGCTGAAGAAAGAACAAGAAAAGAAATTCACAGAAGATTAAAAAGGTTTCTTCAGACCTTTTATGTTGGAATTGATGAAGTTACTAGATGGGAAAGGAAACATGAAGGACTTAATCCAAAACCACCTCTCCCATCACATTTAAAAATATCTCCTCCAGTGTATCCTGCTAAAATAAGGTAGCTACAGTTGCTTGTAATAATGTAAATTTCAAGTCTCATTTATTTTATTCGAAACAATAGAAATATGTGTGCTACCAACAGCTCGTCTATTGAAGTTTCATATGGTCATCTCGGAGAAATGCAATCGCTTTTAGCGATTTGGCTTACAGATGTACCAAGAGATATGCTACAAATATTTGATGAAGTCCTTCAAACAGTTGTATTAGAAAAATTCCCTCATTATGCTAAAGTAAGTATGACTTAACTCAATGTAGCAGTTTTTAAATTATGTATCATTATGTTTTAACTATAATAATTATTTAATCATTTTTCTTGGCCAGATTGTGCAAGAAGTGCATGTTCGAATCATAAATCTTCCTATTTCTGATCGTTTACGTAATCTTCGTCAAACTGATTTAAATAATCTGATTCGTGTTTCTGGAGTCATCACGAGAAGATCGGTTGTTTTCCCTCAAATAAAATCAATCGCTTATGATTGTGTTAGTTGTGGTCATACCCTCGGACCATTTACTATGGATTTCGTCCCCGATAAATGCCCTAATTGTATGGTTGGTAGGACTTTAAGAACTAATCAGCAAAAAACTGTGTATGGTAACTTTCAACGAATCACTTTGCAAGAAACACCAGGCACCGTACCTCCTGGGCGAGTCCCAAGACACAAAGATGTTATATTAGTCGGAGATTTGATTGATATTGCTCGACCTGGAGAAGAAATAGAAGTTACTGGTATTTATGTTCATACACAGCAATATTCTTTAAAGGAAAAAACGGGTTTTCCAGTGTATACAACTTGCATTGAAGCCAATTGCATTCAAAAGAAACAAGGTACTTTGAACACATTGCTCTCAGAAGATGATAAACGCCGTATTATTGAATTGAGTAACGATCCTCAGGTACGAGATTAAATCTATTATATTGACATTTTTATCTATTATTTTTCTTAATTTTTTATTCGTGATAATAAATAATTTTATATATGCAATAATTAATATTGATAAGATAATATTTCAATGATAGATTCGTGAACGAATTATCCGTACAATCGCCCCCTCCATATATGGTCATAGGCATGTCAAAACAGCAGTAGCATTGTCATTATTTGGTGGATGTGCGAAAGGTGGATCAGGTGGCATGCATAGAGTCAGAGGAGATATCAACGTATTGCTTTTAGGTTTGTTCAAATATCTCATTTGATTATTTATTATTTATATTATTTATTATTTATTTACACTTTATTATTTATATTTCTTTAATATATATACTATATATTCAAGGTGACCCTGGAACTGCTAAATCTCAAATTTTAAAATATGCTGAGAAGACAGCACCAAGATCAGTTTATACAACTGGTAAAGGTGCCTCTGCAGTTGGTTTAACAGCAGGGGTTCATCGTGATCCACAAACCAAGGAATGGACCTTGGAAGGGGGTGCACTGGTATTGGCTGATCAAGGCGTCTGTTTAATCGATGAATTCGATAAGATGAATGAACAGGTATGATGATAACAAGTTGAAAATATGTGATTTTTGCTATTATTATGTTGTTTTAGGATCGAACATCTATTCATGAAGCAATGGAGCAGCAAACTATATCAGTGTCTAAAGCAGGCATAGTGACATCACTTCAAGTACGTATGAATATTAAGTATAATGTTGATGTTTGTGTTTTTTGTTCATAATGATAACATTTTAATACTAGGCTCGTTGTGCTGTAATCGCTGCTGCAAATCCGATCAGTGGTAGATATGATCCATCATATAATTTAGGAGAAAATGTTGAGTTAACCGATCCGATTCTTCAACGCTTTGATGTGTTATGTGTCCTACAAGATATTGTTGATCCATTAGTTGACGAAAGATTAGCTAATTTTGTAGTTGGAAGTCATATGAAATCTCATCCCGAATATGATCCTAATGATGAGCAAAGTGATGATGGAGAAGAGACTGCAGATAATAATAATTTAGTTCAAAATGATAATAATTCATATAATGATTATGATGGTAACACTACGAGCATGGAGCACAAAGCGAATACTGATAAGATGAAAATGATGCATGATAATGATGAGTTACAACCACTCACTCAAAGCATGTTGAAGAAGTACATCACATATGCACGAGCCTATACTAAGCCAGTCCTTCATGATGTTGACTCCGAGAAGGTGTGAAAATTATTATAATTGTAGCAAAAATAACTTAAGAGATTTATTTTTAGTTCAGTAATAATAACAATAATAATAATAATAATACATGTTCTGTTATTTTGAATTAGATTGCAATGCTTTATTCTGAGCTGAGAAGACAATCTGCGATATCAGGAGGAGTTCCTATCGCAGTGAGGCATATTGAGAGTGTGATGAGGATGGCTGAAGCTTCAGCAAAGATGCATTTACGAGAACATGTCAGAGAAGATGATGTAGATCTTGCAATTAAAGTAAGTTGCCATTTTCACTCGTCCCCGGCCCCGGGTGCTACTTTAAAGGGGCAATAATTATTTCATTCATTAATTTTCATTTTCAATATGTTGTTTCTCTGCTGTAATAGGTCATGTTAGAATCATTTTTACAAGCACAAAAAGTGGCTGTTCGAAAAGGATTACAAAAGAATTTCAAAAAGTATATCACATATGGAGAAGAAAGTAATCAATTACTTATGCATCAACTGCAAACACTATTAGTGAGTGCTGAAAAATTCAAAATTGTAAGTATTATTATTGTTTATATGATTATATGTGGTTATATGCATTATTACATCCCCCATCATCACCACAGGGAACGGTTAAATTTGGCTTGAAATGAAACCAGTATAATTATGTGACTATAATTTGCAAAGGGGGTCAAATGCATTTAACAATTATTATACAAAAATTAAATCAAATAATAATAATTATTACTAATAATATTATTATAGGCTAGAAATAACCGATCAAATACAACTGAAGTATTTATTTATGATTTAGAAAATCGAGCAAAAGAACTCAACATTTTCGATTTACGTCCATTTTTCAAAAGCAATACTTTCAAAAATCATCATTTACATGTGGAAGAAGAGAGAGGAGTGATCGTGAAGACCTATATGGTTATTTAATTATTATATATATTATGTATATAACCTCAAGTGCATATTAATATTAAATCTATGATTTTTAAATTATATAATTAGAATTAAAAATCATTATTAATTATTTTCATTCATTCATTAATTTATTTATACATTCAGTTTATTTAATACCTGTAGAAATATTATTAATATTAATATTAACAATTAGTAAAATTATAAGAAATTCTTTGTATATCATAATAGTATTGATTGGTATAGAATTTATTTAGTATTTAAATATTATTATAATATTTCTACTTACTGCAATAAAACGGTTAACTCTTTCATTAAGATTATTCTCATATTTATTATTATTTATGATTATAAAAAGTATAAAAATATATTAATATAAAATATACAAAAAATGAAGATGCAATAATAAAATAAATGATAACAAATTGCAGATGTATTACTATATTATTGTCATACTTTTATCAAATCGTTTCTCACGTGGATTTCTCGATTTCCATCTTCATAGTGCACAAAGAAAGGGGGGGGGTAGTGTTATACTTACCGGCATAGAGTTCCTCTAGTTCCCTGGTCCCCTTATAAAGCCCCTCTTCCACTTATGCTTGTGTCTGTTCCTTTGGTTTTTGTATGATCTGTTCATCGGTATCTCTTGTATGAAGCTTTAACTAGTCTTACTTTAAATAGCTAGAAACAATCCAGATGCCTGGAACATGGTTTCAGCCATTATAGATATACTAATAATTCATCTGTTCAAGGGGACATATAAATAAAAAGCTCCGCTTGAATGACTTACCTTACAGTCTCGAATCCACACCGTAATTTTGCCGAAACTTCTTCTTCCTATTTTAATTTTCATCCATACTTTCAAAATGTAATAGAGAAAATAATAGTACCGTTATAAAAGTATGGAATGACCGTAACATAAGTAAAACGAATTTACAAAAAAGAAATATCATAAAAAATGATAATATTATATTATAAATATTTTGAATATGGAATTATGATAATAATAAAGGATGTGAGATGACATAATATGATATATGTTAGTTATGATTATCATAATAATTATTATAAATAAGAGTTAGTGACCATATTATTATTATATCTATAAGAGGCGAAATAAGTTGTGAGTAAAAGTGAGTATTCTAGTATTTGATAATAGAAGAATTATTTTATTTTTATGAAAAATAAAATAAAGAAAACTAATAATTATGATTTTAAAAAATGGGAATTAATTATATTTCATCCATTCATTCAATTCTGTGAAAAACATCAACCATTTCCTTCATGATAAAAATAATAACGATTATACTATTTGCTATATTATTATGAACAACACGACAACAAATCAAACAAAATTATTCGAAAAATAATATTTTTTTCCCGTTTTTCATCTTTTCATCAGTTCATTAATTTCTTAACTTTTTTTAATAATAATTATTTGATACAAGTCAACATAATTAACTAATAATAATTTATTCTTCAAAAAAATAAAATTATGATTATTTTCTTTCTAATAAATTCTTGAAGAAATCGCCTACATCCTTCTTCTCAGCTGGTCCAACTGATCCTTGTGCTTTTACGATTTGTTTGCGGCCTGTATTAGCAGCTACTAACTGCTTCACCATACCAGTTTGAGATTTCTCACCCAACTATACAAAAATAATTTATTATTATTATTATTATATTTAAAATGATAATTGTATGTTGTATCTTCTTGTTTAAACTTATAAGCCATAAAATGGAGAAATATCATAATATATAGTGATACATGCGGCTTATTAATAAAATAATATATATTTATTATTATATAATATCAGAATTTGTTTATCACAAAGTGGATAGAAATATTATAGAATAATAATAATTTTATAGAATTAATAATGTTACCTCTCCACCATTAGGTTGATTGGCAGGGTTGTTCGGGGATAAAGCCCCTTCGATAGATTCACCCATTCCACTGTTTGATCGTTGATGAGATGAAGTGGAAGGTGCAATTCCATACACTATGAATAGAAATGAAAATTATATTATTATAATCAATTATTAATTTATTGTTATTATTATTATTATTATTATTAATTTATTGTTACTATTAATTATTATTAATTTATTATTATTATTATTATTATTATTATTATTATTATTAATATTATTATTATTATTAATTTATTGTTATTATTATTATTATCATTATTATTGTTATTATTATTATCATTATTATTATTATTATTAATTTATTGTTATTATCATTATTATTATTATCATTATTATTATTATCATTATTATTATTATCATTATTATTGTTATTATTATTATTATTATTATTATTATTATTAGTATTAATTTATTGTTATTATTAACTAATTGTTATTATTATTGTTATTATTATTGTTATTATTATTATGTACCTTGTACGATAGAGTTATAGAGTCCCATAAGCCACTCTTGTTCATTCTCAATCTCTAAGTTTGGTTCAGTATTAGCTTCCACTGTAGTTGAGGTGACAGTCACTGGTAATGGCTATTATTAATAAAAATATTTCAATATTTTAAATAATCAATTCCATATGTAATTATTGATGTGGTAGGGAGGATAAGGGGTTACCTCAAATCCAATCGATGAGTCGAACTGTGATTTAAATGCATTTGGTTTCACTTTATTACCAGTTTTAATATTAATTAAATCAAATGTATCAAATCCAGATGGAATTAGAACTTCTTCAATTCTATCCTATAATAACATTTATATAATACACATAAATGTAACATTTTTTTGGAATTTAAAATAAATATTTTCATCCATTATTTTAACAAAATATTAGATCTGAGCTTATAGAATGAACTAAAAATTGAATGATATTAGTATACTACCTCTTCATATAAGTCTAATGGAATATATTCCGGATATAATCGATGCATTAAATATTTTCTAAGTTGTGAGCAGTTGGTATTTTTGGTAGTGGACGTGTAGATCAACGCAGCACCTACTTCAACACAAAATGTTCTGATTTGCGCTTGCACTTCTCTCGCATTATTAATAGCAGCATTATCTTCTTGTGGGATTAAATCAGATTTACATCCAATCACAACTATTGGTAACCCGAAATTATCACTAATAAAATCATATTTTTCTTGTACGGATTTATCAACTTTAGCCACCGGCGTTCCATCTTCATTTAATTCTTCTTCAATTTCGGCAACTTCAACTTCAGCACCAGTTGGTTCATTTGGTGAGAAATCTTGTTTTGCTTTTGGATCTGTACTAACTCGTGCTGTTTTCAAATAATTTACAAGAAGTGCTTTGATTCGTTTCTCTTGTTCAGGTGATGAGTATCCATAATAGGTGCGAATGTACGCTGATGCCTTGTTCAACCATTTGATAAGAGATGGTATACATTCATCTGGCTTGGATAGGTCGATCATAACACCTAAAAGAAGCTGATTATTTGTTCAACAAAAATAAGAATTATTCTTGGTATTGTGGATATGATACATAATATACACATATTATTTCAACGCAAGAATTAACCACAGTATAGTGGTATAACATAAATTTCTTACTCTATCATTTCGGTTCGCTGTTGCATTAACCAATAATTCTGGAGTAAATCGGAATAATTGATCACCAACTACGTAGATATTTATACGAGAAGTTGACTCTAACAATCCATCATCGACTTCAAAATAATTAAAAGTTAATATCTCTTTAGTATTTTCATTTAAATTCTGATCTGATTGGTTTCTATTTGTCATTGAACAAATCTTTTCTATTAACTCAACTTTTCCACAAGAAGCATCACCCAAAAATAAACAAGTTGCTTCAGGATTTTGGGATCGTTTCGAGCTATCTCGTAGTAAATCACTCCATAAATTATTTTCACCTTCAACAGGGACTGACATTGTATAAATTGTTGTTTGATAGATATATTCTTACCAATGATTCAACCTGCTGATAGTTATTTCCCAAAGAATCAAACTCTCAACAAACTCTCCTCATGTATTCACTAAATTTATTAATGTACTGTTAGTGGTCTTTGTTGAAACGTGTGGGACACATATAACAACAAAATTAACACAACAACAAAACATATTCATTCATCAACAATCGAAAACAATTTCTTTATCCTCTTTTCAATCGCTATGCTTGCTGCTGGCGCGGTTAAAGCAACAGGCTCGGCAGCGGGTAGTGTTGCCACACACGTAGTGAATGCTATCCTAAATGGAAGTTACAATCCTGATTATAAAAAAGAGCATAGGAAAAAAATGAGATACATTCAGCAAAAGTACTCATTAGCTTATGGAGGTGGTCACTCTGGGGAGGATCCATTCGCTATAATACAAAAAATTGGTACACTTCCTACAGTATATCAACACAATAGAACATCAATTACAAAGATTTCCAAAAAGATTAAAATTTAATACAGTATATTATTTTATTTTAAGATGATTAAGTCGCGCTATTACAGTGATATATTGCACATTTAATTTTGAATTTGCGTGTAGCGAATTTAACTTCAGATTGTAGATTGTATTGTAATTATTGTAATTTCAACTATTTTTTGTTAATTATTTTTATGAAGATCCGAACAGTAAATTACTTATGGAAGGAAATCATCCAGCCAATCCTTTTCCTGATGAACGTGCATTTGAAGATTCCTTGCAAATGAACTTTTATCCTGGTATGTAAGTTTGAAATTATAATAACTTCTTTGTCTAATCATTTGATATGATTTTAGTTTCTGGACATCAAGGGAAATTTGCTGCAAGTCATGCACTAGCAAGCATTGGTACAATAATTGAATATCAAGTTCAAAGAAGGTAAAAATTATCTTGATCATAGATTCATATTGATATTTATTTTGGGATTTTCATGAAAGAATGGCTTATTTTGTGTGATTAGACACCAAAACATTGAATACCTCACGTATAACATTTATCACTTACATTATTCTTTCTCTACTATTTCCGTGCTGTCTAATGTAAATTATTTAATATCATATTGTTTCATAGAAATCGTTTATGGGTACCAGGTGTTTCTAATCCTGGTCGACCAAATGATTATATTAATATGTTTTTAGAAGAAACGAAAGTATGGCTTTGGGCTCAAATGACATTAGATAATATTCATGCAGATGAGTTAGAACGTCGCGATACTTACTATACTAAGCTGAAAAATGATGATTATTACTGGTAATTATCACTTTATGAAACTTGATTGGTCTGTGAAATTCATACTGTATTCAAAATAATAATAGAAATAGTTTAAAAATTCTTATTATAAAATAATGTAATATTATATTTCATTTTTATTTATAGGTGTTTTCCACCAGAAGGTGAACAGAAAAGTATTCACCGTATAATTGATTTTGTTCATGAACGAGTAAGAAATGCATTTGAAATTGTTAGTCGTGAAGAAAAAAACAAATCATTACAACAAATGTTTAAAGAATTAAATGATCATACTACAAATTCATTCGAATTCGGGAAAACTTTTCTTGCTTATTTATTATTTTATAGTAAGAAAGTTGGAACGAGTCCTTTCAACAACCCTTTGTTTGATGGAAAAACACTTGAAACTGGTAAGCTTCATAGTTTATTAACTCAAACAACGGATGTTGTGTTTAAAACATACATGCAAGATATGGATGAAACTGATAATAGAATAAGAAATAATCGAGGAATGTCAATTGATAATAATAATTATAACAATAATAATCGAATTGGAAATAATAATAATCAGTTAATAAATTATGAGTCAAATATAGTTGCAAATAATAATAATAATATGATAACAAACAATATCACTACATGTGATTATATCATAACAATCACAGATTATGAAGAAAATATGACATCAACGACTTATATCATAGAAATAACAGATCCTCATAATAACTCATGGATTGTTAGAAAAACTTTTTCTGATTTTGATACATTTTCAAAAAAACTGAAAAATGAATTAACAATAAAACAAGCAGATGAACAATTTGTTTTACCATCAAAAATTAATACTGGTACATTATTTCCAACAAAAAATGATCATGATATTATGTGTGATAAATTAAAAGATTATTTAATTAATTTATTAATGAACACTGAAGAATTAAGTACAATAGCAAAAGAATTATTATGTAAATTTATTGATACAAAATATATTATACAAACATCTAAAAAAGCTTTAAAATATGCTGAAAATGTACCAAATGTATTTTTAAATCTTAAGAATGATTTCACTGCTAAATTAGTTAATAAAAACTCCACTCCTGCTGCAAATAATAATAATAATAATAATAATAATAATAATAATGGAAGTAATAAAAATAATAGTGATAAAATCAATAAGAATATGATAGTAAATGATAAGCACGAGCCTTACATGTCTAAATCAATGGATGAATTCCGGAAAATTTGGGGTATTGAATGGACATTATTAATATTTGAAGCATATTCTCATTTACAAAGAACAGCAGTTTTATTAGGATGGACATTAGAAATTAATCATTTCTTTTTATCAATGTTTGGTAATACATTATCATTTTCGAAATTACCGTTATACAATATCATTAATACATTAAAAGATGTTTTATCAAATTTATTATCAATTTGTTCAGATTTATTTAAATATGCTTGTAAAATACATGCAGATAGTAAATATAAATGGCATAAAAATTTACAAATGGCTGAAAGTGAATTAAATCGATTAAAATTTCATGTCGAAAAAGTTGTTCAAATTGTGAATGTTATTAATACTGAGCATTTAGATCAAAATGTGCAAATGAAACGGTTACAAGATTTAAATAATCGATTCTTACCGTTAATGAATCGTATTGATTATTCTTTAGATAATATTAAACAAGAGTTAGGATTACCAGTGGTGATGACATCACCTCTGATGTCTACTTTACCAAACAGTCATAATAATAACAATAATAATAATTCTCCATTATTACTTGAAATGAATGATGCTGAAGTGAAGACTACCTCATCATCCCAACCATTACTAATCGAATATAATAATAATAATAATAATAATAATAATAATAATAATAATAATAATAATAGAATTGCTGAATCAAAAACTAAAGTATTATTATTAGATTCAAAAGCCCCTATTATATCATCTCGTGTTGAAGAATTACCTCCTTTAACTAATGATGGTATTGATTCGAAAGAAGATACTAAAATAGCGATTGATTCGATGGGAAATACTTATCAATATTCAATATTTTCTAGATCTAACTCTGCATCATTTGATTATGATCAAACTAGAATCCAAACTTTACCCAATCAAATCAAAATGACTATAAATCAGACACAAAATATAAATAATAATAGAGAAAATGTTGGAAATAACCCACAGAAAACAAGTCCCACAGGTGAAGAAAGTGCAGCTTGTATCATATCATAATAATGACACAATCCAAAAATAATAATGTATATGTTTTTGTATAATTATGAAATAAATGAATGGTCAGAAAGGAGTACAAAAATACTCATGTATGTTTATTCGTGTGATTATAAGCCATTCATTTTTATCAATGCACAAGTTTGTGTATAGCTTTTTAACATTAATTTAATAACAGTTATTTTTACTATTATTATTTTTATTACTATTATTATTATATTATTATAAAAAGCAAATTTTAAAACTGAATAAATTGGCTTGAAAATATTCATTTAAAACTTATTATTATCCTAGAAAAAGAGAATTGAAAAAGACTGCAACATGTACTTACACCTTAAATTGTAATGATATCAACATTATTTAATTATTATATATTATCTTTATTATTTGTCGAAAATATCGTTCCTATTTGTAAATAAAAGTCCTATAACGAATAATATAATAACATATAAAATTGATGGATTTGAATGATAAATTATGAAATGAACAATTTATAAACATAAAAATATGAAAAAATGATAAAAAAATATATCAAATATGGATAGAATCTGTCTTTACCTACAAGGAAGCTCTCATTATCTTTTATTAATTAATTAATTAATTAATATTTCATTATGATATTATGTCTATTTTATTATTTGGAGGGGGGCTTCTTTGGCATCATCGCTCTTCTCCTTTGTTCCATATACCAATCATCTTGATCTAAATAAGGATCATATGATCCTTCATTTTGTGTTGGATCAGCTTTTAAAGATGTTAAACGCATAAAGTCTTCCCTTAATTCTTCCGCTTCCTCAACATTTCCATTTTGCAATGCTTTAGCCATACTTTCTAATAATGATTGTCGACTACTACCAACCTTATCAGTGGTTCTAACCATCTTGTTTGTGATTGTTTTAATTTTATAAAATGAATTATTATTATTTTTATTATTATTATTATTACTATTATTATTTTTAATTGATTGCAATCGAAGTATTTCTGCTCGAACTGCATCATCCATTAGATCTAATAACATATTATCTAACATTTCTATACCTTCCCTAGGACGTGGCAGAACTGTTTTGCCAGATGCTCGTAAAATATTTCTTTTGTCAATAGTTGATAAACTGAAGAATTTATTGGGATCAAATATTTCCCATGCTAAAGGAATATCATCATTTTCAACATTATTTTGTTTTTGTTTCAATGAATTAGAAAGTTTTAATGGTGCTATAATTGACATTCCTGTGTCATTATTACTGTCATTCTTATCACTATTATCATTATTATAATTAGTTTTCATTATTTTTCCATCGATTATCAAGCTATCATATAATGAACTCTCCATACAAATCGGCATATTCATGGCACATGAAAAACCAATTAATTCATCTATATGGCAATTAATTATTCGAACATTCTGATCATTTTCTTTGATACTCTTTGATATTGATAATAAATTTTCATTAATTGATAATTTCCAATCAGATGTACATGATGATTTAGCTATCACAATAGAAGCACCGATGGTTAGACGATTATTTGAATATTTATCATCAATTTCAATAATTAATCCAGTAATTTCAGCATCTAATACATGTAATAATGTTTTTATAAATAATATAAATGGATCATTATTATCATTTACAATCGATTTAAATGAATATAAATGATCATAAAATGATTTCTTTGCAAATTTACTTATCCAATCATATGGGAGATTGTCATACACTCCATTATCTAGATTAACTAACTTATCAATTTTGTTTTTTAGTGTTGATGGCGCTAAAGTTCTTGACGATATCTGTGGTAATAGTGAAGATGATTTTGATGATAATAAATATTGAAATATGTTGTTAGGATCATCTTTTAAAACAAGAGGAATAATGTTGAATACATAAATGGAGTTGTTTGAGTCGTCTTCATTTTCGTTAATTTCCAGTTCATTGCTTTTGGTTAGATATACTGCAGGATATTTTTTAACTTGTTTTGATTCTTTGGGTGAGTCTGTGATAGCACTGGGTAGTAATCGGAAGCTTCCGATACACTTTATAGGAGATAGATTGAATAGTTTACAATAGACCCAATGGACGTACAGCAATAATAATACCACTAACTCCGAAATTCTCATTTGTTAGAATGTTAGAATAAATGATAAAAATTAAAATTATCAAATTAATCAATTGATATCGATAACGTTTTGTAAGGAAGGAAGGAAGCTTCTACTATTTGTGTATTGTTATGTAATGTACTGTACTACTGCATGTATTCGATGATTATATATTAATTATCATATTATAATAGCCTAATAATATATGATCTATGATGTACCAATAGAGGTACAGCAGAGTACGATTATTAAATACCGGTAACTTTAATGGATGGATTTTACCGTTAAACAATATTTTATCCAATAAAGTTAAAGTAGTCATCCCAGGCATCATACGAAGTTGATTCCTCAATATTTCAAATATTTATTATACTGCGAAGATATAGAGTGACTTGGCATTTTTACCATTTTTTTACCGTTTTTACCGTTTTATTGTGTCTCTAACTTTGGTATTATTTTAAACATATTATTAAACTTTAAATAAGGACTTTTACTGTAGTACATTTTAGTTTATATTATTGAGTTTACCTTAAGTTATTCTGAACTGGATAAATGTGATTGAATTTAACATTAAGTTTTATTTTCAAATTTTATTGAGTTTAGTAGTGTATTAACTTCAGTTTTGAGAAAAATGGACGTGCGTACAAACTATACAATGGTACTAGACGGTATTAATATTGCTTTTATATATTATTTGTATTCCAGAAGCTGTATAGGCAGCAACGAAACTGTTTCATCGATGTACCGGTATTGTTCATTTTTTTTTTCAAGGTAAAGCTTTCTTTAAAGGAAAATTAAAATAAACAATTCAAGTCTTCTTTCAAACAATAAATTAAAGCGCCGAGAAAAGGGGAATCATATTAACACCATATAGTATGTACTTATTATGTTTTTAAAGAAGAGCTCAGCTGTTCTGTTTAGACATAAGAAGTAGTAATTGCACGTAAGTTAGCTTATTACATATACCGGCAACTTGGAGAATCGTTGTACTTTTGTTTTTTTGTACTTTTTTATAACAGCAAGCGTCAGAAAAAATCAAAAGTCATCATCGTCAATTGTGAAAAGGTTCACGTGTTGGAATTATATTATATATTATTATAACTGAATGTAAAAGTAAATAAAATAATTAATAAATACCAAACCTGTTGTTTTAAAATATTGTAACACAATTAAAGAATAATTTCTGTCTGCTTCTTGCAAGTTTCGAGCAACTAATTTCTTCAATAACCATTCTCGATATCAGAGTAAATTGAAAGAAGAAATATTAGTTGAAGCTTGGATTTGGTTATTTATCACGACAATTTTACATTTTACACATTATGATAAGCAGAAGTTCAGGTGAGAATAGACAATGGGGCGTGGGGCGTAATGTGACCAAATATAAGAATATTAATAAAAGTATCACCAAATTATATGAATGAATAATAAGATTTTAATTGTTATAATAATTATATTAATCAAAAATCGCATCAAATAATGCATTAAAAGTAATAAGGTTATTACTGGTATATACAAGTATATACCAGTAGTAGTATACAAATAATAAAACAAATAAATTATCATGGTTGATGAATTGATGAATAATATTGTTTTTATTTGTCAGAATCAATTGCTTCAATTAAACATTGTCCTGGAATTCGCTTAAAGTATGACACTGGTACATCTGTATCCAAAGTCTCACGTTCGAAATTAACAGCAACTTTAAATCTAAATTGATAAATAAGTATAACGTCAATAATCAGCACATTAGTAAAGCACGCAAGACCCGGTGGATACCGAGCCCGGAGTATATATATGGGTCATCCCAATCGCATGTATCTCTCTGTGTGTGTTCAAGTGTTGTTCATTCAACAGAGGATGTAAGGATTTAGAGCAGAACAAACAGATATTTTATTAATATAATAAAAATATAATCTAAAATACCTTTTCAAATCATATACACCAGATTGAGAAAAAAATGCATAAAACTGAAGAATTATTTCATCATGAGGATTTAATTTGATTTGAGTGTATTGTGTCTTCCCAACCCATCGGAATCCATTCATTACTGTTTTTTCTATTCTTAGACCAAGCTGTTGTGTTTGTTCTGATCCGATGGATGGACTTATATTAATATTATCATTCGAAGAATTTGATGAACGACTTATTTTCTCACTATCAACTGCTTCTACAGTAAGTAATAACACTTCATCACATACAGATTTTAAATGAATTTGAACAGGAATGTATGACATCGATAATAAAAAACTATTTGTTAGAATTATTTTTTCAGGATGATTTAAACCTACCATCAAATAATCTGAAGCGATTAAAGATGATTTTTTCAGACTTGGAAATGTTAGATTTTTTGAATGATTGTTATTATTGTTATTATTATTATTCAAGGCTTGAATGAATGAAAGGTTCGCTGTATTATGCATACCCCATCGAATCTTACCTTCCCATCGACTTATCCAAAATATTGCAATAGACATACTTGATTTTGATGCTTCTCGAACGGACAAATCATCCACATTTTTTGGTACTAAATTCATACCATTCATTATAATACTTTCTGAATTATTATTATTATCATTGTTATTACAATTATTATTATTCCAATCAGAAAAAACATTTTGAAATTCATCAAAATTATCTTCATCATTATATACATTACGAAATAATAATGATTCTCGATTATTATTATGTGCATTATTTTTTTGTGTTTCTTGTTTTAATCGATCACGACGAACTTGTGCTATAGTCCTTGGGCCAGCATTATCAGCTTCTAATTCAGCTGCAATTAATAAATTCCTTGATTCTTCTATTTCAAGTTCGAATTGTTCACGTGTCGCTGATAAACATAAGAATTGCTCCATTATACTTGTAATAAATAAAAATTGTGTATCAATTTCTGAGTTTTTTGTTATGTTTGTATCATTTGAATTTGATCGATTATTATTCATTGGACTAATAGCCGGAGTTGCAGATGAAAATGGTAATAACCATGAGACACTATTTGTTATTTGATTTTTATGTGCATTATTAATATTATTAGTTTGATCTAATAATTGTAATGGAAAGCATCCTACTACTCGTTCATTAGGTGAAGTAATCAAATTCGGAGGATTATTATTTTGTGTTGACGATTTAGAAGATTGAGCAGCACCTAATAACCACACGCCAACTACTTTCAAATAATTCTCATCGACATCTAAAAACTCATCATTAAAATTAGATATTTCGATTTGACCGTAACTACTGAATCGAGACATGTCATTGATATCGATGCTCCCTTGGGAAGGATGTACTGGTAAATGATTAGCAATTTCTGCGACTAGACTACAGTTCATAGCAGATGAAGGCTTTGGTGATAAACGAAGATTTACACCAATAGAAGGCAAGCCAGTCGTCTATTAATAATAATTTTATCATAATTATAATTATAAAAATAACAATTGTGTCATAATAATTATTATAATATAAATAATAATTTTATCATAAAAATAATAATAATAATAAAAATAATAATTGAATCATAATTATAATTTTATCATAATGATTTGCAAAACAAGAAATAAGCCATAACCGTAAATAATAATATAGACAATAACAAGTAAAACAATAATCTGATTGATTTAGTGTATAATGTTAGAATTTCATTTACCTCAACGGATATGAAACTGGTTCGACAAATTGGTCCCGGCCCGAAGAATTCCTTTGATCCATCATCACGCAAAGCTTTATATGATGCTAATAATGAAATTCTCTGTAATCCAGGCTGTGTGATTCGTAGCCATGCTTCTAATTTCAACTGTCCACCAGGTGGAATTGTGATACTTTCATCAATTTTAACAATAGTAGATGATTTGCCATAAAATCCTAATAATCCTGTTAATTGATTTTGTGAACTCCGAGTGGTATTATTGATATTGTCATTACTGTCATTATTCATATAAAACACAAACGAAGGTTGACTTAATTTTATATAAATATTACAAGCTGTTGCTCCACCTTGATTTGATAAAATTAAACTTGTTTTTAATAATTGACCTTGTAAAACTTCTGCAGATAAACCTTCAAATGCAATGTGTAATAATGGATGAGAAGGAATCACTTCAAAATAAAGACTTTTATTCTCCCCTCGTTCCCTTTTCTCACGTTGTTTTAATGTTTTCTGTAATAATGGTCCAGGTTTATTTAATGAACATTGAACAGTGAAAAAGTCACTAATATTCCATTTCGCAGAATTAATATGATATTCTCCACATTCCAATGGTAAAGAATTCAAGATAACTTCATTGGACACATCAGGTGAGAGAAGGACATCCATTACAGTGGTTTGAAATTTTTCTTCTGGTGTCATCATTAGTTTCATTTTGGATAATGCTAAGTCTATTGGTAAATTATTTCTTACGATTAATTTTAACATTAATGATTCTCCTAATGGGATGCGAGCCACCGGGACAGGTGTGTTGGTTTGAGAAGACGATTTATTTTTAGATTTAATAATTTCTGCTTCAACTTCAGCCCATTTATCTGATAAACTTCTGAGGTCATTGGTTGCATTAGTCATGGGTGTAGATTTACTGTCAGATATTTCAAACCCTAAAGAAGTATTATTTTCATTTGCTTGTATAATATTATCATTTGCTTCGATCCATTGTTTTTCTAATTCTAACATTATACGCATTTCCTCCGCTTCTTTTTGCTCTGATGTTGCCATATCATATGATGCTAATGAGTCCTTTCCATTTAATGGACAAAGAATTGAAACAGAATCTTTATAAACTTCAGGAATAGGCAATCCAGTAACTTGAGTACGTTGTTTATATTCTTGCTGTTGATTCTCAAATATATTAATAGGGCCGATTGGTAAGTCAGATAAAAGAATCTGTCGGGTTGAGTAATCAGTCCATCCATCACTTACTAATATTGAACCCCATAAACCCTCACCGACAACATTTTGTAACACATTAACTGCATCATTTAATGATGATTTATTCCCAACATCCTTATTTTTCTCATCGACAATAGAATATAACATTTTCAATAATAGTAATAATGATCGTTGAGCATTTTCTCGAGAAGATGCTTTGAGATCATTTGCGATCGCATAGCACAATTTAGATTTTAAGTCACCCCAATGGCCTCGGTCTAGCAAAATCATAACACTTGCAAAACAAACTAAAGCATGTTGAGCAGGTTTCACACCACATCGATGTAATTTATTACCAGCTAGTACTGTATGCAAAACATATTTCCGAGAGTATTGTGTCTGCAAAAAGAACATAGCTGCACGATCAACTAATAATGCACTCATCATTGGGAATTTTGACAAATTATTCGCTGTTTGCAGTAAAAGCTTAGCTGCTTCCAAAGGGCTACGTGTAGAATAATTAAAAACATACATATCCGCAGCCATTAATCCAAAATATAAATTTGCATGAGGGAGCTAAACAAACAAACGAAACAGAAAGAACTTACTAAAGGGTTGAAATTGGTTGAAAAAAATTATTTGAGAAGTAATAATATCGAGTAACATGAGTCTTAAAAGTGAACTACCTCTATATTAGCCGTTAAAACTTGTGATAATACTTCTAAATGTCCATGCAAATCCTTTTGCCTGTTAGGCTCTGTTATCATCGTGCAAGCTGCCAACATCAGACACGTATGGGCCAAATGAAGCATAGACTAAAAATAATAAAATATATTATATGATTATAAGCGGGATATAGAAGGAGTTATATACAGTAGAGTTACCTTGTCTGATTTGAAATCATCTCTAACTGATCGATACATCGTAGCAGCTGTCTCATAATCCTTGAATAAAGATTACAAAAATTAATATTTTGAAATATATAAACTGTAATTGTTTCTGTAATTATTACCTTAATAATGAATGATGTATCGCCAAGTAGAAGTATTTGAGATTCAATTTTGTCATACTTATATTTAATACCACCTCGAACAATTTCACTTTCATCTTTCGGCTTTCTCCAAAAACTTTTAACAACATTTTTGAAACCTTTTCTTGCATCATTCACCTAAATAAAGTATAAATCAAAATGATTATCAAACGATTTGATCTGTAAGAAAGGTATTCGATATGTTCTTCATACCTGTTTATTTAGATAAACCAATCGTCTCTCTAACGCTGGTAATATTTCCTAAATAAATTCCAAATAAAACATAAAAATAATTAATATTGATAAAATAAAGTCAACTAAATACCTGATTAAATAATAATAAGCAAAATTCTTGAAGTTTTATAAAATCTTCCATGGATAGTCTTGTTCCAATTGCGACTTCTCCATTCATCGGATTGGCAGGTCTATTTGACAATTATAAGATACCATAATAAATTCTAAGAATATAAATAAGGAAAATATTACTTACAATGGCCTTGATGGATCAAGTTGTGGTGCATGCTGTGGAAAAAAATTGGGTAACAGATATGCACTCCACATATCCGGTTGTTGAAGATTGGGCGAGTTTACTGGAAGAGAATTAATTGATAATAACTTTATTGTAGCTTGTGGAAACTTTCCTAACATCTAAAAATATAAAAATAAATTGCAGGATTATAATGGAAGAATTGTTTATTTTGTTTGGTTACTTTTCGCTGAACGATTAAACCACTTTCAGGTCCTGGTTCGGAGGCATCTTCTAAAATTAGATGTACTCTTTGAATGTTCGGTTCATATTGACCCTAATTCAAAACAATTTAACATAAGATTAGACGATCATTTAAAACTATTAATTATTGAGCTGTAATAAAGTACATTTGAGACACAAGTAGGAACATGATGCATCGAAATCAACTCCTGTACACATGCGATAGGATCAACATCAGTCGTTGCAATTACAGTGAGATAGATCAAAGGACTCGATAGCATTTCAAATTCAGTAAATGCCATCGATCTCATAGCAATTTGTTCAATAAGAGGACTCCAAGCAGAGGGTGGTGAAACTTTTAATTCTTGAACGTTATTTGGTAATCGATTCAATTCAAATTCTTTGAAATTTTGTTTCATCATCTAAGAGTTAATATTTTTAGAGTAGTTCAGCAAAACAATGAATTTTTGTGCAGTTAATGATGAATGATTGAATGCATACCTCTTCGATTACATCTCCTGTTCTTGCTCGCATTTCTGTTACTCGCTCAAATCGAACGTGGGTATCTGGAAGTGAATAATTTTGAGCACCAGATCGAACAATTGCGTTTATTCCATCCAAATGGCCAAATGCACTATAAAATAATTCATATACATTATTGAAATATCATAACACATATTCAGCTTACAGTACCTCAATAATTCATGTAATAGCAATCCATTCTTCAGACATATTCCTTCTGCTTCCGCTGTTGTGACAGTTATCACAACTGGTGCACAATACTCACTAACATACATGATCATAAGTAAGTAATAGATAAATAATGAGATAACGAAATTTATATCTTCTGAACAGTTACAGTATTGCTACCTTAGCCATTTTGATGTCAAAGTTCTGTTTGTCATATTGAAAACAGCTTGAATTTTTTTATCCTAAATAAAATATTATGATCAGTTACAGTATATATACGCAGTAGCGTATATATTCTATATGCTTGCTTTGATGAAATATTACTACGGTACTGCTGTAAATAATTCTTGAAATCGGGAATAATGCTAATTTTTTGAAGAAGATGGGGTTTAGTTAAAGCACGTTATGTCATTACAGTGTGAGTAAAAATTAATTAATTACCGGTAAACTTCAACAACAGTAACGTCCAAAAATCCAAAACCTGAGTGCAAAATTAAACGATAAGATTATTAATTTTGATATAAGCTTCACACAACAATAATGAATACTATGCCTGAAATCTTGAATTTGCTGTAAGTTTCTTTTTGTTTTTACAAATCAATGGTGAAAAATTAACCAACAAGCAGCCGATAATTGACTCATTTTATCATTTTATTATACAATTCAGTTGTTAAAATGGAAGGAGTTTTACTCTTTGAAATCGCTCCAAAGGTATGGGAAGAGATGTTTTGTTGCATAGCCAATCATAAATTTCAAGCATTTAAAAGATTAAGAAATAATATTCCAGCATCAAAGTCAAATAGATCTGACGTTATGGTGGAGGTATTTGTTTAATTTTAATTATGAATATTGCCAATAATTTTTAGAAATTTGATATTGATTCATGTATTAGTTTGATATACTACCAAACGAATGTGAATGCAAAGCAATCAAGATCGGCTTAGCTGAACTGTCCAAATTAATGCAAAAGTATAAATGGTCTCTATCACCACATTTTTTCTCAGTGAATATACATGGAAATATTTACATGTTTGCTGGCATGTTAGAAGAAGATCGATCTAACTGGATTTTAGCAATCAAAAGTCTTTCGGTATACTGTAGTTGTCATAATACTGTTCATTAAATTGTTTGTTAACTTACATTATTTATTTAGAAAATTCGTGAAAGAAAAACCACTGATTGGGTTGCCTCAGCTGGTTTTATGGTAAGAAACGAATATACCGTGTATATGCTATGTGGAATTAATTGTGTTAATTATTAGGATGGTGCCTTCCCAAAAGATGGAATGAATAGGTTTACATCGTCGGATGCAATTGGCACACCTCCGGTAATCATATTCTAGTTATCATATTTAGTTGCAATGTAGTTATTTTATGGTATGTATTGGTTGAAATCGAAATTAGAGTCAACGTGTGGGATTAAAAGAAGATACCACTTTCAGTGGAGAGATGCCACTTGCTGTTAGGAGTCAAAAGATTACTCAAAGAACAGTAGTAAGACCAAGCGAAGGTTCACCGAAAGGTTAGACATACTATGATTCATTAATCGTTAACATATAAAAAATAAAATTTCTCTTATTATATTAGCTGCCCCACGTCCTACTTTATCATCAGAACCAGTTTATCAGTTCGATAATGAAAATATCGATGATGAAGCTGATAGTATAATTGTCAACCTCTTCTGCTGTAAAATCAGTGCCCCAGATCGGTTTTGTGGCTTGAAGGTAAGTCCAGTCAATAACAACCATAAAAGTAGGGCTAAAATGCTCATTAATTTTGTCATGTATTTCAGGTTGATACTATTGCCAGAATAATGAAAGTTTTCACCGCATTTCCATTCGTGATTGTAGTATCATCACTCAACTTCTCAAATAATTATACGATTTTAAGGTAATAAATGAGAGAATATTATTTTATGAAACCATAATTCTATGTAATGTAAATCGTTGTTTATTTATTCCATTTCTTAGATCTGTTACTGGTATCAGAGCGATGAACTTTTTGATTTATGTTGCACCGATTTTATACGGTAACAATTCTATTTCTTCTGCAAAAATTAAAACATTAATATTTTACAAAACATTTTTCATTATTAGTCAAGTTTGTTTTAGCTCAATATCCATATGCTTGGGTTCAGCGAACATGCATTGGATTATATATATTATTATATTTATTTCCGGTTGGTTATGTTATATTTTCAAAAGTGACTGTTGCATCATCAACAAGTAAGATTGAAGAAGGGACATTTTGTTTCAAACCAGCCAGATCTGTAAGGTAAATTGTAAGCATTCCAACCCTTTCATACTATTATTATTGTTTCTATAGCTCATTTATTTTGAAAAACGTTTCCCTTAGATTCACACAGGCAAATTTTTATATGATTTTTGGATTTGTGTTGGAATGGATGCAGCATATTCTATATGTACTGCCCATAGGTAAGCTTTATCGCAATACAATATTTCAAATTTTTGTTAGACAAAGTTTTTGTAATATTTTTGTATTGAATGATTATATTTTGTATTTTTCTTCACCATATTAATGTAATGAATTGAATATGATAGGTATTGTCAGTGGAAAGAATCAAACCAGATTATCAGATTTTCCTCCTTACTTAAGCTTTAAAGTTTATTTCTGGTGTACAATCGCATGTGTCTTCGGTTGTGGTCTCATTATTGTATTAAATGCAACATTGAAGGTAAATATAATAAAGAATAATTGCAAAACAATAATTATTTGATAATTTTTATTTTTGTTAAATTATAATTAGGGAAAATTACATTATCGCTTTCAAAATAATTATTTTGTTTGGTTTTTCATGTTCAATGTTGGTAGTCCAATGTAAGAAATATATAGTAATAATTATTTCTTCATTTTTATTTCGAAAAATAATTATTGTGTTTTTAGGTTTGTGACCTTCGTTACAATTCTCTATATGAGTCTATGGTGTGATTATACATTAAGCACACCAACCTTAATTCAAGTAAACTTCTTTATTTTATTTTGATTTTTGAAAATGTATGATTTTTATATTAAATTAATTATTATAATAGGATCCACGAATAGTTTGTTACAGTGAAGAACACATTACAATTGCCCGAGCTGGACTAATTGTAAGTTAATAAAACAATTAAACCTTTCATTTTAAAATAATTAATATAATTATAATTTTAATTATGTCATTATAGGCACTGGCTGTTTATCTCATACAGCATACTCTTCTTCCATCTGGAACATTCAAAGGTCTGTCTCATCATCTATTTTATTATTTTGAATAATTTTATTTAAATTTATTTAGAAACGATGCGAGATAATGATTTAGAAGTTATGTTCGTTCCAGTCTATTTACAAGCGCATTATTTACTTAAAGCAATATTTTGGTTAGTGAATTTATTATTATTAATTATTGATATTATTTTATCATTATTATTTACCATTTTGGTTATTATTAATTCTTATCATTTTCAGTGGATTTTATGTGTATTTTTACACGGATAATTTCACAAGAGTTATCGTATTGACGATTATTAACATTTCATTGTTGCTATTGAACAAGTAAGTCCATCAACAATTACTACTATAATTTTTAGATTTTAATTATTTTTGTTTTGTAATATTTTTTAGTTATATGAAACCTTGTTCAGTTGGTTGGGTCAACGTTCTAAGAGATGGATTCTTTGTTCATGCTACTTTATCCGGTAATACTAAGCGATTTAATTGTTGAATGAAATATATTATTTTATTTTGTTATTATCATTATTTTATTATAGGAATTCAATCACTAAATTACTTAGCTTGGCCGATAAATTCTAGTACAAAAGAAATGGTGATATCAACATTAGCATCAAATGTATTATTCTCTACGATTGGTAAGTGGGAATTATCATGTTTATATATGGTATTTGCATTGCTTGTTAATATCTGGCATCGCTTATGATATAATATTATTGTTATTTTATGTTTTATATTATAGGAATTTATATTTATTACAAGTATACATCACGCAGTACTGAATACACTATCGCAACAGCATTCCTTGATCTGGAATGGCAGGTAATATTTATTCTGTTGATTTTCTATTTACTGTGACAACAACTCAATATTTATATTCTATAATAATTACTATCTCATTAGGTATCAAGAGGTGGATCAGTTCATCCTAGAGTGTTGGAACCATTAATATCACTTACATTAAGGTACTTTTATACATTTTTTGTATTCATACCAACTAAAAATTAATTTTGTATTCATTTCCACATACGAAAGGCTCCATTCCATACTTGATGTATACAAATGTTGCCACAAAAAAATAATCTGAAGAGTTTGTTAAATATTTTTCTATTTATTTTAGTACTTCGCCAAATGATTGGGAGATCGCAAAAAAATACATAGGTCAATTAGTTTGGTTGATTTCTTATCCAAATATGAGAGTCCAATTCCAGTCGGCATGGGGTCTCGCTAACCTTGCTCTATTAGATGAAGATGCGCGTATGAAAATTCATGAAGCAGGGGGTACAAAGATTCTTTTTGAGTGGTATATGGATATGGACTTTGTTGTTCAATTAGAATCATTAGCAGCCATGGCGAACTTAACACTTTCTTTAGATGTGTCTGAAGAAATGGTTGTTAGATATAAATGCATTCCATTTTTTATTGATTTGATTACATCAAACAAGCTGAAACACTCAATATTTGCAACTATTGCATTATCAAACTTAGCAAGAAAAGAATCGTTTCGTGAAACTATTCGTAAGTCTGGTGGAATTAGAGCATTGGTTGGTTGCATAATGTCTCATAATTATCAAAAGCGAAGGCATGGTTGTCGTGCTTTAGCGAATATGGTATTGTCTCCATCAAAAGAAATCGAACAAGTATTTGAATCGAAAGGATTAATTGACAAAATAATTAAAATGGCGAATAGACAAGAAATTGAAACACAAAGGGAAGTGATTGCATTGATCAGAAATTTGACTTGTCATGCTCGACTTAGACCATTGTTATTAGACAGAGGGGTCATGAATGCTGTCATCGCTTCAAAGGTACGTTTCTATAAATTTATTATTATTATTTATTCGAGGGTTGATATTATGATATTATACACTCAGACATGTTTGAATACTTCGATTCATCCATTCATCAATAAACTAACTAAAATTATTATTTTATTGTTTATAGGCTTCAATATTTGAAGAAGTCGTGCATTGGTGTGATGAAATAACAGCATTATTAGAACGAGAAATTGCGGTACATTTTCAATTTATTGAGTATTCTTCAATACTCTTCATGTCACCTTATACTTGTTATTATTATAGGGTGGATCTATTGATTTGAAGTCATTATTAAGAAGAGTTAGTGTAATTATATCATTATTTTTATGATTTATTTTTGATGGAATCAATATTTTTTGTTTTCTAGGAGGGTGTCAAAGGATCTGCTATCGGAGAAGCTGATGTTGATTTATTGAAAAAGATGGAACCCCTTCATGGTCAAGTCGAGTGGGTCACTTGGGGATCAAAACTTGAGTCGATATTCGAACCTGTGTTCTCATCAATTCCAAATCTTATGGTATAATTACAGAAAATGATTATCATTGTATCATAAATTACTCTCATATTATTCTCTTTTATTATTATTATTATTATTATTATTATTAGAGTTCACAAATCATCACTGCTATTGACACCCCTGTGGAAATCCACCTTGCTGCTGGATTAAGTAGAAACCTGCTGAGAAATTGGAGAGATAGCATGTCATATGCGGTACTAGGTAACTATCTTGATATACAATATTTAATGTTTGCTAGAATAAATAATAATTATATTGTTTATTATATTAAATCAGAACGACCAACACACGGAAAGCTTTCAGAATATAATACAACTTCAGATTATATCACTTACACGCCTAATCCAGGTAACATCTTCACTTGCTTATGAAGCTCTTACATGATATGTTAAACATTCGTTTTGTTATAAGTTATCCTAGTATCCTAATAAATATTCTCATCTTAATTCGAGTGCTTTGTCTATAATAATCAAATCAAAATACTTCCTCCATTCGGAATGCAAAATGGTCTTATAAGTGTAAAAGGACATGACAAGTTGTTCGACAAAATAGTATTTTTGTTGTACATACATAATTTTTATGAAAAACAACACGATCAAAGTTCAAATTTTATCAAAACATAAATTCATGTTAACTAAAAATTCAAACAATTCATTTGTTTTCGAATAATACAGACAAAAATCTTGTATTACAGAAGAAACATTAACGACTATTTTTTGCTGTATGTAAAAATATTTTTTTCTGTCATACAAATATTGCATAGCAAATAAATGTATGAATCAAAAGATCATGTCATGTCATTGACACTTGTGTGATATTATTGATTCAAGATCATTCGAAACGGAGAAAGTAATTGAAATAAAAAAATTAATTTATAATAATAATTGTTATTATCTTTCATCTTAATTATATGATATAATAATATTATTATTATTAATTATTATTATGATTATTTTAAGGGTATTTGGGTACAGATTTCTTTGCTTATCGTATACAGCTTGGAAGTGTCAATACTGCACCTGCTACTGTTGGCATATCAATCGAAGAATATGTTGAAAATGATCAAAATTATGATGTGGAACAACAAGGAAATAGTAACGTTAATAATAATAATAATTCGAAAAATAATCGTATGTGGAATTATAAAAGTCCACAAGATGAAGAACAGAAAATGAGTGATACTCAAAGTGTGAATAATATAAACAATACAAATCATAATAATGATAAGAAAAAAGACATCACATCACTTCCTTTTATGAGCAATCTCATGCAACGCACAAGCGTTAATAATAATAATAATAATAACAATAATAATAATAATAATAAATCAAAACGTAATCAAAAGCGTGATCCTCTAGAACAAGATGATGACCTCTGATGATATTTGTGGGCTAAGAAGTTCCTTTTTCAAATCAAAATATAACAAAAAAAAATGTTTCTAAATATTATTATATTTTCTGAACGATTAATTATTTTTATGAAGATTTTATATTATATAATGTATATAAATAATATTATTTTTATTTATTTTGGCGTTTCTTAAAAATTACTGTACATCATATTATTGGTCTAGTTATTAACATGAATGACAAGCATAAACTGGAACTGTTAATAATTTGTTTATTTAATTCATTTTAAAAATCATCAATCTCTAAATACGGTTAAACTTTGCAGAGTTAACGTAACGTAAATCAATTCCACAAAAATATTTTTTCTAAATAATTGATAATCATCTAATTACTGAAATCTAAAGTGAGATAATAAAATCGAATGAATTTCTCATTTGTTGTAATAATAATTAATAAAATTAAATATTTTTTTTTGTTCATAATCACCATTTCCCTAATAGATAATATATATTTCTTCTTATATTTTATAATTATATCAGAATATCTGAAATAATAAAACCAATATTTCAATAAACCCCATTCCTCGGTGTTTCAATTTATTGTTTGAAATAAGACTTGAATTACTTTTTGTAATATTTCCCTTCAAGAATGGCTTAAGCTAAAAAAAGTAATATCGTAAAACGTGTAGTGGCACATATACCTGGTAGAGTGTCAGTAATAATGATACGAAGAATGCAACACAAGTATTGCTGATCACTTATGATTATTTTAAAAATAAAATTGTTTATTTAGATTTATATGACTATTAGGTAATCTATAATCAATTCCTTTACCATGTAAATTTGATTATTTATTTTAGGAAAGGTATTCATTATATATATAATAATAATATATGAAATATGATAATATTATATGATTGATCATAATATAGAATAACTTAATTATACATACGATGAGTTTTATCACATCGATTATATTTATTTGACTTGGGGATTGGTGAAAGTAGTTTGAATAGTTTGAATTTGTTTATTTTACTTAATAATAGCAGTTTCGTGTTTCAAACTTCTATTTATTATCATTCATACAGTGGCAGGGAAGGGGGGATAATAACTTTTTTAAACGAAAATAATAATAATAAATATCATATTTATATATCATGAAACAATCATGATTTACTCAGTCATGACCATGCATGAAATGTATATACAAAGCAAACATGAAAAATTATTGTTTGTATTATAATAAAAGTTAAATTTCTCATCATTATTTCCTCATGTCAGCATGCTAGTAACCTAAAAGCAATATCGTTTTATTTATATGATTACAATATTATTATCAAATTAAATTATTATAATGATAAAGTTGAATTAGGAATGTTTTCTTTTTTTGAATTATTATCATATGGATTTGATGGGGTGGATGAATGAGACATGTGTTTACTTGAGACACCAGGTGAAGTGATAGTGCCTTCTTGCAGTTGCAACTTGTGTTTTAACTTTAAAAATTACAGTATAAACAAGAATAAATGAGATTAATAAATAATTGCTAAGAGGAAATAATGAAATTCTTACTTCTCTGATTTGAATATCTTTTGCAATTATTACTTCATCACGTTGATTTAATGATGTCTTCATAGATTCCTATTAACAAAAAAGGTCATAAATTCGATATTAATTATCAAATAATTGACAATTTTATTAATAAAGATGGTTTTGAAATGTCATTTATGCGCTTTAAATTTAGTCAATTTTTAAACTGAAATGAATTATTTTTATTTATTATTATTATTATCATTTTTATTATGATATTACTTCTTCACGAAGGTGTAGAGTAAGGATATGAGCATAAAAGTTTAGTTACCTTGAAAGATTGTATTTGTTTAATCATTTCCAACTTTTCACTATCAACCAACTTTGTCTTTGCATTTTTTTCTATGACTAAATCTGCACATCTTTTATGTAATTTATTGATATTTTCATCACAAATGGAAATGGTATCTTTAAGAGTAGCAATTGCAACATCTTTTTCTCTGGAAATTGCTGCCAATTCATTGACTTTATTCTTAAATTCCATAATATCATTATTTTTATTAAGTAAATCAACTTCTAATTCATTTAACTTAACAGTTAAATCGTTGATTTGCATCGTAAGTGATAACTTCTCATTATTTAATAAATCATATTTCATAAGAACTTCACTTGAAGCTTTGGTAATTTTCAATAAAGTTTCTTCTTTTGATGTTAATTTAGATTGCAAAACAGTTATTTCAGATTCTTTTTCTTGTAGTAATTCGAATAAATCCGACGAATTTGTTCCATTCCTATAGTATGAGAGTTCTTCTTCCAATTTTTGGATTGTTAATTGAAGATTGAATACTTTATCACTGGAATTCGCTGCAGGAGAAACAGATTCCATGGTAGCAATGTAAGTATGTAGTAAAAAATTAATATTTTTCTTACTTTTTTTGTTATATTTTATCCCGGTATCCTACAATAAAATCCCGCCCCATCATATTTTTTTCCAACGGTCGATTTGTTGTGGTTTTTGCTGGTTTTTTTTTTGAAAAATCGTGTATTTTACTACTGTTAAAAAAGTTAGCACTTTTTTTAGAAACTGTGAAATAAAAGCAAAGCTTAACGATACACTAGATGTACTAATGGATGAAATCCATATTTGGTTTTTATCTCTTCAGTTTAAAACAATGAAACAGTAACTCCAATTGAAATTCTGAGATAACATTTGGCAATAATTAAGATGATTCCGATTCTAGAAAAAGTGTTAGCTCTTTCTGATAATCAGTTTAGCAAGAATTAGGTGGATTAATGGAAAAAAACCAACAAACCAGCAAACCAAAAACCCAAATACGAACACGTCCATAGCAAGTAGGAATTTAAGCAATAGCATTTTTTTATTAAACGGACCCATCCAATTGATGTACAGTGAACTAAAATTAGAAATTAATCGACCCAAACGGCCATACCGGTAGGTAGAATCAGTCAAAGCTGTCATTATTCAGAGTGTATAATATACAAAAAGTGGGTCATGATGTGTGAGAACAGGTTGTAGCAGAGTAAATATACGAGCAGAGATAATGGTAAAAGTTAGAGTTATACATATAATAATAAGTAGCAGTAGCTATTATATAACAGATGATATTTGCATCAAAAGTATGATAATGTAAGATTATATCAAACATGAAGAATTCACAGCAACATATGAAGAATCCAAATAATAATGAAGAAAAGAAGGATAACAATAACGGAGGATCATCATAACAGAATAAATTAATAATCTTTTATTCATAAGCAAGCTTATAGAGGATTAACTTATTAGTAGCAATGATGGCTTTGCTATTATTATAAAAATATTGCTATTCATTTTATTTGACATAAAATATTGCTTTCCAAATATTTGGCTTTGTGCCTTTTCTCCAATTTTATCTGTTTTACTTGGTTATAATAATATCTTATTTTATGAAAACTGATTGAATCACTTTTAAAAAAAATACAGTAGTAATTATTATTATTTCACTAACGTGTAAATTTAATAACATATATCAATATATCAGCCGTGTACTATCAACATAATATAACATCATCATAATTCTTTATCACCAATAATAGATGACAATGACAATGAATATGAATACTGGCATTTGATTATATTTATATAACACACATAATAAAAATTTATAATTAGGAGATATACATAATTTGTAGCCTCTTCTTTTTTACAGTAGTAGGTTTTTCACCAAAGAAATAATTGGCTTTTCAAAATATCACACACAATATCACTATTAAATAATTTAAATAATATCATCATCATTATCATATGAAATCTTTTGTACAGACTGCTGGCCCGCTATGATGCAAATGATTCATCAACCAAAATCGCGGGATTATCATCTAAACTATCGCCAAATACTCACCCCCCTACATATCAAATTAAACAAAGAAGTGTTTTTAATCAATGAAGGTAATCAGAAAACCACACAATAATGAATAATAGTATAGAAATAAATATAGTAAATAGAAATTAGTATCGAATTTGTAATTAGTAAAGTAATTATATGTTGTCAAAATAAAAAAGAATAATAATTGAATTGGTTAATAATCAGTTGTTATGGATCCATTAATTTATTTATTTTTGCTAATTTTAGCTATTTTAATTTATTTGGATTTGAAAAACAACCCACTTATTTCAATAAAAAGCCGCCTTTT
>VKHH01005959.1:0-35205 GCA_015144975.1 Epipyxis sp. PR26KG | reverse complement strand
TAATAATAATAATAATAATAATAATAATAATAATAATAATAATAATAATAATAATAATAATAATAATAATAATAGTACAAAACTTACTTTCATAATCGCCATTGTTAAGCAATGGAAGACCTAAAATGGTACTGCAACCATCAACATGAGTTGATTTGCGAGAACTTGAGCTGTGAGATCTTGATGATTTTTCATATTGTGGTTGTGTTTTCGATGGAAAATTAGGAATTATATTCATCATATCAAATGCATTAATGGCTTGTTTTATTCTGGCAAGATATAAAACCTAAAAGTTGAAGTGATCAGTTATTATTACAAATAATTGAAAATAATAAGTTATTATGATATAAAAATGACCTTTGATAATTCTTTGCTGCTCTCATGAAGTGATTCTAAAATAGTCTTTTTGTATTCAATTTCATGTTTTAATTCTTCAGATGATTGATTTAAAGAATTACCAAATGCTTTCACTTCATGTAGCTTTACACTTAATTCAAAATACTTTCGATTTTCTATAAAATATGTATGTCAGGATTATTTTATGAGTTTGGGAGTGAATGTGAATGCAAAAATAATTATCGTTCCAAACCTTTTTGGTGTACATTTTGCAGAGAATCATTTTCATGATTCAAGTCTTGAATTGAATGGAGAATTTTATTTAATTGCAATTCTTTGTGTTGATCATTCAAGGTAGATTCAGCTACGTTCTTTAATCGTAAATTTTGTGTTTGAAGCTGTTGCAAATATTTTAATCCATTAAGTTCATCAATATTTTTGTTCATTGATTGTTTGGATTGACTAGATGAACTGACTTCGAACCAATCGTCACAAAGAGAACAAAGAGCATTGGCATTCATATGTTCAATTGTTCAATTTGCAATGTGTAATAATAAAATAAAACGAATAAAATGATTTTGTGATAAACAATAAACAAGTGATATGACGTTAGACCAAACCTTCAATATAAATATGGAAACTCATATATGGAAATGATAATTATAGTCTATAATAAGCAAACTAGTATTATGGTATATATGTAGAACTATTCCCGGTATCCCGGTGTTATACGGTTTGTAGTTGTGCAAAACCGCCAATAATTTAAGGTATATAAAAATTGTAGTCTTATTATCTATTATTACTCACAATTGAATGATTATGAATTAAAGCGTAGTTTAGTTGTTCTTTTGTAATCATTCTACTGTTCTGTGATTCTGTATTCTGTGATTGTATGTGTCCTTTGACCTGCTGTGAAACAAATACAATCGATATATAATTATTTTGCCTCATTAAGTTCAATCGTTCAATAAGTTTAACCAATAGATCTAATAAGTTTATTGTAAACATATCCTGGATATTGGTCTATCTGGAATATTTTTACATTTTTACGTTATATCAATCAATCAATCCAAATAACCAAATAATAATTCAGTAAAATGTCCGTTTTCCCCGTTAATCGCGTTCCAGATATTTTGAAAAGAATGGATGTAAATTGCTCTCAAGCTGAAGCTATGAAAACTTGTTTTGGAATACTAGCTATAATGTCAAGAGAGGACATCAACAAACTACTGATAGCAAAAGATGGTATGGAAATAATTTTAAATGCTATGACTGTACATGTCGATAGAACTGATGTACAAGAATCAGGATGCGATTTATTATGGTCATTAGCTTTTAATAGCTCATCTGTCAAAGAACTAATTGCAAAATATGGCGGTGCTACTGTGCTAGTCCGAGCATTGAAAAGGCATAGTCGATCAGCAGACTTTTTAAAATCCGCTTGTGGAGCTTTATCTAATATGTGTCAAAATAAATTAAATCAAGAAGGAGTATCTTCCCAAGGTGGATTACAACCTTTAGTGGGATCAATTCATATTCATCAAACCAACACTAAATTATTACCCTTCATATTCGATGCGATTGCTTCAATTATTGTGAACAACGAAGAGAATGCTCGCACTGTATCAACATTAGGTAATGATTTTTATATTTTATATAAATAGAATGATAATAAATAATTTTATAATTTTCTTATGATAGGTATCATACCAGTTATTGTTTCCGCTCTAAGTCGTCACAAGCCATCGATGGAAGTTGTGAAATCAGGATGTCACACGTTAGCGATATTATCAGATGTAAAAGGTCAGGCAAGTAAAATTGCATTTGCTGGTGGGGTTCCAATCATATTATCATTATTGGATGCACATCCCTTGTATTCTGATTTGCATCGAGTAGCTGCAGTGGTTTTATTGCGAATGTTGCAAGAATCAGCTCACGTGGGACGAGAGATAAGCTCTCACGAAGGAATAAGAATTTTGCTCAATTCTTTAGAGAAAGGAGGAGCTCAGCAAGATACTGTTGCTGCAGTTACTCACATACTATATACAGTGACTAACCCATCCTCACCTGCTTCTTCAGCCATCGAATCACAATTATGGATTCAATCGCAAGCAAAAGGGGGGAACAACACCATATCAACTGACAGTGCAGATGAAACTAATAAAAAATCAACTACAGCAAATAATGATCTTATCCTAAATGGACATCAAACTGCCTTAGGTGGAGTAGTGACTATTCTCGGTCAATATTCTAGCAGAAGGGATGTCGTACGAGCAGCATGCCGATTAATCAATAATTTAAGTGGGTTTTCTAATGTTATCATCGCGTTAGACAAATTGTTCATTTTGGAGCGAATGCTAGAATGTGTTTATAATCATAAAGAGACGAAAGATGTGGTTGATTCGACGGCATCGTTCATCAAGTCTATTTACAGACGAGGAGCTATTCCTTCCTTGAATGCCAACTCCATCCCTGTGTTATATGGATTAATCCATCTTTTTCGAGTAAAATTAAATGATGAAGAAGCATTAATATCGTGTGCCAACTTACTTACAAGGATATCTGACAATCAGCGATCAAAATCTGCGAATAATTCCACAAGTACCTCCAGCAACAATAACAATAACACCATCAATAGTCAAAATAATCAAACTAAACGAGCGAATAATAGTGATTTTGATGTTGACTTAAGCAGAATTATTGATGGTAAAAGCTGGGAAGGACATGCCATCACAATCGCGTTAGGAATATTAGATAATATTTCAGAAATGGAGAAGGACCATGAGATACTCGCTGTCTCGTCTAACTCGAATCTCGTGAAATCCATCCATAATTTAAAAGCTGGATGGACAAAAGGAACATCTAAAATCTTGAGCACATTATTAGATTTGATTGAATCATTATTATTAATTCCATCCAATGGCACTAGCGTGTCTAATAGTAACGTGTCATCTCCAATGCATGCCAATAATAATAATATTAATCAGGCAAATAGTCTGAAATTATTAAGCGATTTCACAATGGCTAAAGATTGCGCAAATAGTTTCACATCATTATTGAAAGTAGTTCCATCAAATAGTATTGAAATAAGTAAACGATTAGATAAATTATTATCAATGGTTGAGTTGAAAAAAACTGCTCCAAATGAAAAATATGTTTTACAGAAAAAAGCATCAGAAAACATTGGGAAGCTTTTGAAAGGAGTTTCAAATCCAATAATGAGCTCTAATTTGAATGATGATAGTAATGACTCGAATAGTTTGAAGAATTCTTCTCTCGATGATTTTATAAAAACCAGTGTGAAAAATAATATTAATATTAATTATTCGGATGCAAATAAAAACAGTAATAATACCAATTCAAATCTGCCAGTAGTTGCTGAGCTTGATGCAACCGGAACAAATCGAACGAATGCTAATAACCATAAAAATAAAGGAAATGAAGTATGGATGAATACTAACCATGAGACATCATCGAAATGTGGAAACAATAATAATAATAATACTGTCTCTGAGGATATGAACGATGATAATGTCACAATTAGTATCACCAATACGAACACAAGCTTGTCATTGAAACAGTTACAAAACCAATATCATAATATGTTAATAACGATGTCGTCTCGGTCGCATAGTACATCACCTCCTTTATCCATTCAACAAAACATGAATGATAATATTAATCATTTGAAATCGAACAACTCATTGAATGAAAATCTACCGAAACATCCTTGCAAACAATCTGATAAAAACAAGTTACTTGAAACATGGCCAAACTATTTAGAAAGATTACTTATCTCCCCGACGGGGAGCCGCAGTTATCTTAATTTACCTCAACAAGAAACATGCGCACCGAATCGTATGCATCTATGCTATGAAGGTAGCAGTGCTGCTGGTCGAAATGTATTAAGTCGCATCCCCACCCCTGTGCCATATGTAGTTCCTCCGAATGGATTGGGTGAACCATTTGCACACTCATTAACATTTGATTCTGAATTCGAATCAGGAAATCTTCTTCGTTCTGTTCAAAAAGGAGATAATTCATATGATTTATTTCTTCGCTCAGATTTACATACACCTGGCCATACTCAATGGTTTTATTTCGCTGTTTCAAATACACATTCACCGGAGCTAATTAATTTAATTGAACAACAGAAAATGGATGTTTCACCGGTCAAAGTTAAATTTAATATTGTCAATCTCACGAAGCCTGACAGTTTGTTCAACTTAGGAATGAGGCCTGTCATTTATTCGGTCATGGACGCGACGAATAAGAGTACTGGTTGGGTTCGCGCTGGTAGTGACATTTCTTATTATAGTAATTCATTTGTTCGAAATAATAATGCTGGCGAAGGGCTAGCTTGTTACTACACATTATCATTTACAATCGATTTTTCTAATCCAAGAGACACAGTTTTGATCGCTTATAGCTATCCTTACACCATATCAGACTATAAATCACATGTAAACCAACTGCTAGCTAAACCACATGCAAGTGACATCATACGACAATCTAAGTTATGTCTGACCCTAGGAGGGGAAGAATGTGACTTACTTGTCATCACAAAGTTTAAAGATAAAGATAGAATCGGCCCAATCACAGTCAACTCAACCTTAGCAGAGGACTCTATCAATATAATCAATAATAGTGGTATTAGCTCAAATAATACTAGTTCTAAGAGCAATTCTTCACAAATGAATGCATCTCCATTACAAACTTCCAAATCGAATCGAAAAAATAGTAATGCATTCAAAGAAGGAAATAATAATATTAATAATAATAAAGATGGAAACAATAATTATAAACCTGCTATTTTTATTTCTGCTCGAGTACATCCTGGTGAGACACCTGCTTCATGGATGATGAAGGGAATCCTTGACTTCCTCACATCAGATACTTCACAAGCGAAACTGCTACGCCAAGTTTATGTGATATTTATTGTGCCAATGCTGAATCCGGATGGTGTCATATACGGTAATAATCGATGTTCCTTAGCAGGTGTTGATTTGAATCGTCAATGGAAGGTTCCAATGAAAGCAGTTCATCCAACTATTTATTATCTGAAATCATTTATGACAGCGCAACGGAGAATAAGAGAAATAAGTATGTATATCGACTTGCATGGTCATTCCAGGAAGTATAATGTGTTTATGTATGGATGCGAGGATAAGAAACGACCGAAACCTCAGGTCCGAGCATTTCCAAAGTTTTTCTCAATGCATCAAATGGGTCGAAAGTATGTCTCATATGCTGACTGTTCATTTCATGTTCGGAAAGGAAGAGAATCAACAGCTCGTGTAGTAGTGTCAAAAGAGATGAACATCCCATGTAGTTTCACACTTGAAGCAACATTCTGTGGGTCGAATTATGGAGTATTGAAGTATTGTCATATGAATATAGGCCATTTGCAAGAAGTAGGAGCTGCATTATGTGATGCTTTTTTGAATTATTCGATATCAGAGGGTCGAGTGAAAGATGCCACATTAGTACCTGCTAATATGAAAGCAGTTGCTCAGATCGAAAAAGCGATCGCTGCTGAAGGATTGAATGCTGACACAGAAATCGATATGGACGATGATGGAAATATGGATGACCAAGGGGACATGAATGGATCTTCGGATATTAACGAGTCTGTAAAATCGACAAAAAAGAGTAATCGATTTAAAGTGAAGAAAATGGATGTTATTATGAATGACAACAGTAAAGAGAGTGGTCAAGCCCAAGCCCAAGCAATGAAAGATGTTGCTATTGAAGATCAAATAACCGATGAAATAATACCCAATGAAGCTGATTCTTCATTATTAATAGCCGTTGATAATGACATATCATTGCCAGTGATTGACAAAGATGTGGACAGTCAAAGCGACTCGAATGAGGGTGAAGAGGTGTCAGACAGCGAGAGTTTAGCTACTAATTCAGCAAAGTATGGTGGAAGCAGCACGAATAATTCCACTAAACTTCTCAGCAAAGCTATTTTGAATGATGATTCTCTCATAAAAAAGACCGGATTTATTAGGACATCGGTTGGTAATGGGTTACCAATGCCTATGCCAATGATTGTTGTTAATAATAATACAAATAATAATGTTAACGTGGGCCATGGCACAAAGAAAACATTATTATCACAAAGTGTGAATGGAATCTTTCAATTACAATCGAATACAAACCAATCGAATAGTTTATATCCTGTTCCTCCATCATCCTCGAATTCTCCATCCAATAAAAATAATAATGGCGCGAATGGCTTTGGCTTCAGAACCATCACATCGGCTGGTATTAAGGAGTTGAATGTTACAGTATCAGGTTCATCGGTTAATAATAATAATGCTGGTTATTTCTTAGATAGCAATTCAACGATTGTTTCAAATCATGATTTTGTGAATACTGAGGATTATCGTCTTGTCCATGGGATTGCTGCGGTGGAAAATGAAATCATTGATGCAGATGGAAGGTGACTAATTAAAGTTATAACATAATTATCGTTAGATTTTATAAACTAATATTTGTTTTATTTTATAGTATGGATAATGAAGTATCACTATTCAATAAGATTAAAAAGACATCAAAAAAGGGAAGCAAAAAACTTACTTCAACAATAAACAATAATAATAATAATAATGCTAATAGTATCAACTTATCGATCACTGGCAATGCTAGCACATCAACCAAAATTAAATCGGTAAGTTAGTTTATTAATATGTAGTGTCCTGTTAACTTTATTGATTAGATCATGTGCTTCTTCAGTACCTTTCAACTTTCTTTCATCTTCATATACGATTATGTATTATAGGCACCTTCCAGTGGAACAAGACGGAAAATGCTAAGTGATGGGTTAAATGTGAATGGAAATGGTTATGCAACAGGACTATACGATAATAGTAATAAAGTTTTCACTGATGCAAGTGGATATCCTACTGGTTTAGATTTCGAAGTGCTAGAAAGTCCTAGAGAAATACATTCTGGTATAGCTGCATCTCTCTTTGGACGAGAAAACAGAAAAAGTTCGCAACTGACTGACAGTGGTGATGAACAAAGTCATAGTAAAGAAAGATCTAAAGTAAGTTTTCTCTTTTTTGTTGCTTAAACACATTAATAATTATTATTTTATGTGTACAGAATAATGCGGTTCTTGAGCTACCGCGAGTAAATAACCCACACAAATAATAGCTTCGCTGTAATTGACTTTTATGTGAGTTTTAGTTGTAAATCCTTTTCATATACATCTACATTTACAATACGAACTGAAGGTAAATTTATAATTATATCAAATCATATATTTTTGGATTGTTACCTAATATTGTATCTCTCAATGCTCTGGTAATTGAGATACAGTTTAGATCATTTTCATTTAGATGCAGATTGGCTAAGCACCACGACTGAAACTCCGAATCCTTGAAACATTATTATCATTAGATTTCAACATGTAATTATTTCGTTTGATCTATTACCTGACTTAGAACTACCATCTTTGAAATTGATGCAGCAACACTTGGAATATATTTATCAATCATTTGTTGTGTCTGTTTCAAAAAAATTTAGGCTAAATATAACAGCAAAGCTATTCCTTTGGATATCATTACTTACTTCATTTTCAAGTTTATTCATGAAATATAAGCCAAGTGTTTCATCAAGCTGTAACTTTTTAATGCAGTTATTTGTTCCTGATAAATTCTGATGCAGTCAACAAATACTGTTCATATTCAAGGTATGGAATAGTTATAAAACCTGTTTTGATAAGTGTAGTTAATTCTTTATTCTCCTGTGCGATTGATGTTTTCCTTGTATTGGCAAATGGAACTGTGATAGTATTGTCAGACATAAACAGATTAAAAAGTTAAATAATTATAATATAATTCTTATAATGATGGAATATAAATTCTTACTTGAATGTCCTAAAATATCAACAATTATAATTATATCCAATGGGGCTATTTCTCTTACTTCATTCCCTTGTCTCATTACAGATTGAAGATGCCATTGATAACTCTTCTGTTCACTGGTGGAGCATGAACTATTTATCGTGAATCTCAAACCGATTTTCTTCCATCCACATTTTCTAATGGTGGAGATAACACAACAACTCATTGCGTCATCCTCATAATCAATCAACGGTACACTGTTGACATATCGCCATATTTCAACACTGTATTTTGATAATTCTGATTCTTCTGAGTTGTTTTCGCTTTGGCGTTTCTCTAAAAACACAATTGCAGTTACTATGCTAAACAAGACATTTGAACGAAAATCAACCACTGCTCCGTGGCAATTGAAATTGGAACTCATTAAACTCTTTAATAGCTTCTGTTTGTAATCTTCTTCATTTTCAAAAGGGTTTGTTAAAGTTTGATTCATTATGGATGAATTATGAAAATTAGAATGATGTGACAAGGACTTGGTTTCAATCGAAAAATCTATATTCAATATGAGAACACAATTAAATTCATCCATTAATAATCATTTTATTATTCTTGAGGAAACGTCACGACAGTTAAATCCCATACTTTACCTATATTAAAAAAGGAATTATTTGGTAATAATATCAAGCGGAAGAGATATTCTTGAAACATTTCTAAATATTTGCAGTATACAAATTAACATTTTAAAATATTACAAAAGTGATCTATTCTTCTAGTATCGTACCAATCACTGTGATTGATGCTGTGTTTGTCGATGGAATATGAATTTGTACAATAGTGCCACTTGAGGTTGATGCCGTCAGACTGTTCTTTCGCTCATAAATTATTGGCTCAAAATGTTCATTTAATCTTAAATCAAACATGTTGGTTGTCTTAGAGTTGTATAACTTTGTTATTATTATTAACGGAATGAATGTCTCTGTAAAGGAATATAAAAAGCAAGTTGAAAGTCCAACGCCATACTTTCCGGTATATAATATGTGATTTTCTTCAGATTGCTTTGATGAATTAAAACAATCTATTGAAGACGAATGATTACATTTAGAATTAAACGATGTGATAGTTAAAACAAATTTCTTTAAAGGTACATAACAAGAATAAATAGGTGAAAATATTACCTAGTAATAAATCTGGATCTCGCATACCCACCCCGTTATCTTCAATTTCAATCAACAAAACATCTTCGTCGTTTGTTGTTCGAATGTTAATATTAAGTTTCATGTTGTGATCTGTTCCACCTTGCGATGGATATGCTCGTAATTTTTTACATGCATCAAAGCTGTTTTCCACTAATTCTTTTAAAGTTTGAAGCAAGCCAGTATCTATCGTTCCAAATCCATAAAGAGAGAAATTATTGATAATATGTAAGATGTGTGGAGAGACAACATTCATTTGAATCACAGGTTTTAGTAAATAAATTATTTTCGGTGCTTAATCAATATGTAAGTTACAATACAATTATTTTAGATTTCCAGGATTTCTGTAATTGGGAATTACCTATTAAGTTCTTGTTTTAAAAGTTACAATGTCTAGAATGTAAAAAGTATCCCATTTTCCTGAAAAATCATATCTTAAACAGTCGTTTCTGGAACTAAGCGAATTAAAATATATGTTAATTATTGCGCTGTAGTATTGAATATTCTGAGTATTCTGAACTACAGTATTAGTATGAGAATTTTAAATTATGTTAAATTAAAGCTGATCATGATAGTTTTCATGATATATCCAGCAGAACATGTTACAAATTGAATGTTTTCAATAACCATAAGTGCAAGGTGATTGTTCATTCTAGAAATATCTTAATTGTCGTCTTCAAAATTTTATAATCCTAGATTCAATTATCAATTATCAATCAATCATTCATAAACGCATACAATATTTGATAAATGGGTCCAACAACAGCACTTAATTTGCTTCAGAAACAAGATTCGATTCGTCATTTATCATTGGGTTGTAAAATAATCGGTAATGTACTGCATGACTGCATGCTGCTTGCTGTTGTTGAGAACTACAGTACTTTACTGCATTAGTGTAGAATCGTGTAGAACAAATATAATCAGATACATACTGTAGATAAAGAATCAAATTATTTGCTGTGGTTGAATTATGTTGCATTTACTAGAATAATAATAACTTAAGTGAATTTTATGGTTAACAGATAAAATTACTGGTGGAGTAAGTTGTCAAGGAATAACAGAAATTTCTGGTGAAGCAGGATGTGGAAAGACTCAAATTTGTTTAGTTTTGTCGATGCAAGTGCAATTGAGTTATGAATGTGGTGGTTTATCAGGTCAATGCGCATATATTAGCTGTGGGGAAGGACAGTTTCCGATTAAACGATTAGCTCAATTGGCAAATAGCTTTGAAAATTGCAAAGATATGAAAGCAGAAAAACTCTTGTCGAATGTGCACATCGAACAGTGTTTCAATGTCGATGAAATACTAACCATTCTTGTAAGTGATGAAAACCGCTAGTTATTATAATATACCCATGTAAGAAAGTTTTATAAGTGTGTCATTCCTGAAATTGCTATTCGCGAAATATTATTCAATTCTCTTACTTTTTGTGCTTTTTACAATACAGCGAATCCTCTAACTCAAATGAAATTGTTTATACTTTTAATGATTTGTTCTCATATCATTTTGCTTGACATGAATTTAGTACTCACGTATTCCACTCATGTGTAAATCTCACAATATCAAACTATTGGTAATTGACAGGTCAGCAATTCATTCTTTTATTTTTATATTAACTTTTAAAATTATTCATGTTATATATGTTTTCCATAGTATTGCTGGGTTGCTTCGGTTTGAATTTGATAATTCGAAAAAAGATGACATGATTCGACGAACGTGTTTAATGTTTAAAATATCACAACAATTAAAATGGATTGCAGACATCTTTGGTGTTGCTGTGGTCGTCGTTAACCAGGTAGGTTTTGCATTGAGAACATTTTACTCAATATTATAAATGTTGATCATGTTGATTAATTCAATTTCATCTCTTTAAGGTTTCTGCTTCAATTGAGAGTAATAATGAAGGAAACTACGATTTTCAAAATGACAGTAATAGTAATACGCCTGCCCTAGGGTTGGCATGGTCACATTGTGTTAATACGCGAATATTTCTTACAAGAAATAGTATCGATGCTAGGTCTATTGAATTGGCAAATCAAGAGTATGATTCTAATTTTGCAAATGACGATTTAAATGGTAAAGAAAATAATCTTAATGCATCGGACGAAATTGTTGGATCAAATGTCAGTAAGGAATCAGTGATTGATAATGTACCGCATCAATCATTTAAACATTCTACCACACCTATCAGCATTATTCGAAAGCGACCATCATCATTTGCAGCTCTTGATCATAATATTGCATCATTAAAATCATCGAGATTATTAATTCTAGAAAGATCGCCTCGTTTTCCTCCAAAATCTTGCTCGTTTGAAATCAATTGCGGTGGCATATTTGGCATTGAAACCACATCGCCCACATCCATGGACTCTTAATTTCCATTTTCATTGTTTCCTTTCATTTTATTTAATTTTCGTTTTTATTTAAAATTTCATTTCTTTGTAACATACTGTTAAAATTATTACTCTCAATTACAGAATTATACCGGATTTATTGAGATTGTAAACTATAAGCATAAACGTTGATCGAAATTATTTTTATCGAAATTATTTTGATCATGAATTTGCATGTTTTGTTTATTTTGTTAACCTACGCTAATAATGAACTGTACATATGGATAAAATAAATCACATTTATATTATTCAACCAAGATATACTTAATTGGCACTGAATAAACAAGGAGGATAAAAAGCTCTGGAACTCTACAGAGTCATTTATCAACTAAATACGCATTAATTTCATCCAATCGCAACAAAACGTTTGAATTTTCCCATTCGCGATTCATTGTTATATTCCTACATTCCACAATAATATCCTATTCTTATTTATTGCATTCAAACTTTAGTGTTATACTCTTCAATATTGAAGCTAGAACGAACCTCTTTTGAAAATGGTTGGTATTAAGTTGAAATGGAACAAGAACAATTATGATAATGTTCATATTGATACAAATGCTGATGTCGCCACATTAAAGAAAATTATTTATGATTTAACTGGAGTTCCTACTGATAGACAAAAATTGATGGCCAAAGGTTCGTGGGTTGGAGTGCTAAAAGATGATGCTGTACTCTCAACGCTAAAAATTCCTGAGGGCCAAACAATTATGTTAATGGGAACTGCGGAAGTTGTTGAAAAACCAAAAGGTACAGTACACTGATGATTATATTTTGCTAATTGTTGCTCTATGCTTGCTAATGACACGTATATAAGTTGTTCTATACTTGTACAGTATATGTCGCTTGTATATTAAACTCTGTATGCCAAATGTATTACAGAGGAAATTAAGTTTATGGAAGATATGACTGTGGACGAATTAGCCGTTAAAGGAGCAATCTATCCAGCTGGTTTTGTCAATTTGGGAAATACTTGCTATTTAAATTCAACGATTGAATGTTTACGATATATGCCTGAATTGAGAGCAACCTTACAAGATGTGAATTACCAAACGATCAATCTAGCCACATTATTGAGAGACACATTCAATGATATTGACAAAAGTGGAAAAAGTACACCACCACCAATGTCATTCACAAGATTCATAATAAGCTTAAGATCTACTTTCCAACAATTTGCGGAAGCCAATCAACATGGATTTCTTCAACAAGATGCTGAAGAGTTTTACAATGCCATCACAGGTGTGATAAAAGCTACTATTTCTGATTCGAAATTCAGGAGTATACTAGGATTAGAATTACTTGAAGAAATAAGTTGTGAAGAAACTGATGCTGAAGAAAAAGTGATAAGTTATGAAGAAGTTAATAAGTTAGTCTGTAATATTCAAGGAGGGGGTAAGTCAGTGTGTCTGTCGGTACATGCTGAATAATGATGAGTTTGAATGAAATGAAAATGTAAATATAAAATGTAATAGTTATCACAATAGTTATAATTAATATTATATACACCAAAATAGTTGGTTCCGGAGCAACTATCAATGTCGATCATATGCATGAAGGTCTCAAGCTTGGTCTAGAAAGTAAGATTGAGAAGTTCTCAACGGTGTTGAATAGAAATGCTTTATGGTCTAAAAAACAACGAGTTTCATCACTACCAAGATATCTTTGCATCCAATTTATGAGATTCTTTTGGAAACTAACACCTGAATCAAGAGATCACACTGGAAATAAATGTAAAATTTTGAGGCCTTGTAGTTATCCTGAGGTAATATCATATCGACCCACATCACAAATATCATAATAATAGAATTAAAATATTCATTTCATTAGGTATTTGATATTTATGACTTTTGCACTGATCAATTGCAAGAAAAGTTAAAACACAATCGTATTCAAGCTGAAAAGAGATTCGACAGTGAATTGGCAACAAAGCGAGCTGTTGTTTTGGAAGGTGAGAGCAATGCGAAGATATCCAGTAACCAAGAGATGGAAGTTGTTGATGCTGTTGAGGATGATGAAGATGCAGCTGCACTTCAAGAAGCTTTGAAACTTTCTTTGGGTGGAAATGTGAGTGATTCGTCTGTAGCCATGGAAGGCATTAAGGGTTCCCCAACCACTCAGCCTGTTGAGAAAGTTTTTGGCAATGGAATTCCAGATAATTTTACTGGCAATTATGAGCTATATGCGATTGTTACTCACAAAGGAAGATCAGCTGATTCTGGGCATTACATCGGTTGGGTTCGACAATCTCCTGGATCCTCTTATTGGTGGTGTTATGATGATGATAAAGTGAGTGAAAAGCGAACAGAAGATGTGATGAACTTGAAAGGTGGAGGAGATTGGCCAATTGCATACTTGAACTTTTACAGATATAAAGAAGAAGCTTAGCTTGTTATTAAACATTAAAAAGTAATGTTGTTATTTTGAATTATGAGGTCTTCTTCGATAATTATCTATGTAAATTAAAAATAATTACTTTGCTTTGTTTTAATTGCTTACCAACTTGAAGTTGTAACTTACAAACGCAAAACCTCAAAATAGTTACAGTATATATATTCCATGCGTTTATTATTTTGAAAAACTATTTTGTGTTCACCGTCCATCACAGAGAATAATGCTTAAGAGCACCACGAAAGCACCAACCAACAACAAAGAATTATTAACCAATTATCATAAATATTTACGAATCAAGGATTATGTGGTGGATGAATGTGAGGCAAGATAAAGATATACTTGTTAGTAAAATTTTCTATTTTTTTGATATGCCAACCATTAATATGAAATAAATAGGCATATCACTCTTAATTAAAACAAATATATTAATAATAATATCGATAAGTAAAAAAACAAAAATAACGATAATAAACAGATCAATAGTCACAGATAATATTTCAGAAGCTACGCTGTAAATAAAAGCAATGATTCGCACACCACATGTTGACAATAAAAAGCATACCAACATCACTTGCATTTTATGGAATATTTTATTAATGATATGCTATATTAATTATGTTAATTATGTTAATTTATTCTCAATAAGTTAAAATGAATATTATAAACCATACATTCGCATTTACAATTAAAAAAATGATCCTTAGGTTAAATACAGTATAATTCAAAAATTCCTCATTCGACTTCTTATAGCTACTACTGACAATTCTGACAATTGCTGACATTCATATAAATAGTCCATTAATAACCATAAGTTAACTCTCAATTTAAGAGCTTTTCTAGTGAAATGATGAAATAGTATAATTTTAGGATAATATATACAAGTTCAATACCCCCAAGAACTCCAATCATAATAACCAATTGAATTCTTTCTGAGCTCGTTAACTCCAGTTTTGTCTCGTATCGCTTGTTCTAATTGCTTTTGTCGTAAAACAGTATAAGAAAAAGATGATTTTTGAATTGGAGATGGTATGAAGCATACTGAAGATTTAGCAATTTCTAATTCTATTAAACTTTGTTGCTCTAAAAATAAATCTTTCATTAATGTTATGTTTTTATAAACCGGGTTTATGCCTAAATCTATAAAATCTTTTAAAACTCGTCGAGCACGCTTATAAAGAAAGCTTTCCTCCTCTTCAACGAATATACCACTGGTTAGATAAAGTGTGGGATTGCCATGTTCTGTATTTTCCATCATCATTTGATAACATGAACTTTCAACAATTTTACTCAACACTTTTGGCCATTCGTCATGAAACCTATGATCAATTTTTCCTTCCTTATCCTCATGGTCAATTACATCACCTTCCACTCGAATGTGAGCAGCATAAAATACTGGTGATATTTGTTGTAGTTGCTGCTTTATAACAGCTCTTAAAGGTTTAGCAGGTATGAGACTACTGTGTAAATCCAATAGTTGTGTCAAATGGTCTTTGGATTGCCAATGACTGTAAAGACCAACATTTTTGAAAGGGCTTCCAATATTAATAAAACTGACATTTGGTGATAGCGGTATAGTTAAATTAGATTTCACTACCCATTGTAATAACTGCTTGTCATTTTGTGATCCAGCTCCATAACGATCAATAGAAGCAGGTGATGTGATATTGAGACAATTTTCTATAGCATATTGTTCAACAACAGGTAATTGGAGTTTTTCCCAATGATTGCTGAAATGATGCCAATCATAGAAGCGAGAGAACGGTAATTTTATTGGGTCGTAAATATAATCCATATAAGTAACTTCGTAACTTTTGCGAGAGTATAAATACGCAACAATCAATGATGAGTTTAACAATCTTGCCATCGGAATTAGTGAATAAACGCCAAATAACATATTGCATAGACCACTGGTACCTATTTCACCCCAATACCAACGATTTTGAAAAGAATGGGGCATGCAATTCAAAAAAACCTCATCACCCTCATTGCTTATTCCTGCTGGCATTAACAAAAAAATTATTAAATAAATATTCAACGTATGACAATACAGTATTCAACAAAAGAATTTTTTTAAAAGCAGTGATTCGTTTTTATTCTGCTGACTGCTAACTGCTAATAAATAACGTGGCTAACTGTATAATAATTACCGGTACTACTGTAAATTTTTGAGGGGACGGACCAAAAAGAGGGTCGTGAATGAAGGGGGTTATAGACCAATAATAATTATACAATATACACCGCAATCCGTAATAATAGCTAATTTTCATTATAATATTATTATTACGCTACTGTATTTGATAGTTTTTATTGATGGATTTTAATTAAGAGGAGGCGAAAGCCAATAATTAATTTCTAAATTTTGAATAAAGTTAAACTATATAATAATATATAATATAATACTATAATAATAAAGATGTTATTAAGTGGATACATCATTATATTTACCATATTTATTTGTAATTTTTCTCATGGATTTTGGATGGGAACAAGTAAGTTGCCGATTAGGGAAATACTTGCTCCACACAGTAGAAGTAATACTTTCGATGATCAGCTATTTAATGTATCTGGTCCATTCAACAGTAACAGCGAAAAATTGTTATTTTATAGTAAAAAAGACTTTCTAGCAGTGGGATATTCTGATAAAATGATAAATGTTTTATCATCAATTGGAATAACTAAACCTTCAAAAGTACAAGCCCTATCCTATCGATATGTTTATGATGGTAAAAATTGTATTGTAGCTGACCAAACTGGATCAGGAAAGACTCTCTCATATTTAATTCCAGCAATTCAACAAATGATTGATAAAATTTCATCTAAAAAAATAAGTCCTGTACAATCTAGATCTCCAATAATACTGATCGTCACCCCAACAACAGAGCTAGCATTGTAAGTCATTTGGCTATATATAATCAATTTTAATTTATTAGTTGCTATAGATAAGTTGTTCTGTTTCGAAATCATTAATATTCATCATGATTTGTTTCATTATAGTCAAGTGTCGAGAGTTGTGAAAACATTAGCGAATGCTCTTAAATTTAGAACCGCATGCTTTACCTCTTCCAGTGATATTGATAGTGAACAGAAGAAACTTCGATTGGGTTGCGAGATTTTGGTTACAACACCAGGCAGATTGTTAGCATTGATAGATAGAAAAGAGGTAACATTAAATAATTTGCAAATTGCTGTATTAGATGAAGCAGACATACTGTTTATGGACCAATCATTTCCTTTACAACCTATTGGTGAAGCTTGCTCCACAGAGACTCAATTCGTGTTTACCACAGCTACATTACCAACGATTGTAATTGAACAAATTAAATCTGAATTTCCGGATGTCGTGTCACTCATTGGACCTGGATTGCATAGAATCGCACCAAATATTGAAGAAATTTTAATTGATTGTAGTGGTCCAAGGACTCAAGACAGAAACTTGGAGAAAATATTAGATAATAAAAAAGCAGCATTGTTGAAGTCTTTGCAAGATGTTGATTGTGACCGAACTATAATATTTTGCAATACTATTGATCAATGCCGAAGACTAGAGAATATATTGCAAAGATCAGATCGAAATGAAAGAGTTAGAACTGTTTTAAGTTACCATGGTGCTATTGACTCTGAAACAAGAGATAAAAACTTAGCAATATTTTCTCGAGCATTATTGAAACAGCCTGCAGTGCTAATATGTACCGATAGAGCTTCCAGAGGAATGGATTTCAATAATGCTCATGTAAGTAATTTCAAAATCTTTTTATATAATTTCAGAATAAAATAATTTGAATATTGATTATTGTCTCATTGTGTATTAAAGGTGGATCATGTTATTTTATTTGATTTTCCTCAAGAACCTAGTGAATATGTCAGAAGAGTAGGCCGTACTGGCCGAGCTGGTCGCTCCGGTAGGGTGACTGTATTAGTTTATGGAAAACAAGTACCTGTTGCTAAAGCAGTTTTACAAGCTAGTATAGATGGCAAAAGAATCGATCCTGATATTAAATCAAATTCTGAATGATTTAAATTATTTCAAATAACAAACCAAATAATATGAATTATTTAATTTCATAAATTCTACAGTATGTTAATTTTGTGACAAGTTCGTACGGTAAAGAAATAAATATTTTTCTTAAAATTAAATCGAATCTATGAACTGTAAGTAAATATATATATTTACTAACGTAAGAAATGGTGAAATGCAACGCTATGGAATAATTACGTTATGTCATTTATAGGATTTCAATGTGAATGTTGAATATTACAAATCTTTTGATAACGTTTGTGTTTTTGACAATAACTCTGTTAAGACTCTAGAAAACGACCCAGGTACCCCTTCTAGTTGTGGTGTACGATGTCCTAAAACGCTATAATAACCAACTTTTCCGATCTCATGATTACTATATTGACCTGAGCCAGCAGTGGCCCATACCTACGATGAAGTTTCAACACTTTTGAGTTATTTTAAATTATTAAAACAATAAACAGAAGTATAAATAATCACCTTACACGAACCAAATGGGGGACTATAAAGATGCAATGAGACAGCACCGGAATAAGAAGGATTTCCAACTTTGTGAAGCCCTTCCGAATCTTGAATATAAGCTGTTTGTCCTTCGCAATAGAATCTAACATTTAAAGGAACTATTTCATTTTTGGTTTCACAAAAGGAATATCTTGACTCTTTTATACAGCCTCTTAACGTTTTCATAATGCAACCATCGCATGGATGATTGTGAATTTTTGACTCCTTGAAAGGGCTCCAACACAAGAGTAACAAGGTGTAATGAACTCCGTCAGTTGCTACAAGATTTCTTGTATATGGTTTTTCCAAATCAAAATAAGTATATTTGTTTATTTCATCAGTGTTTAAATCCACTCTATCGAGCAAGTTAAGCAAATGCTGTCGTTTAGCCTCCCAGCTCAAGTAATTACCACCAAACACAGAGTTGATCTTTTCGGTCAATGACGAAATGTTATCGATTTTTGCAGTTAAACTTCCAGATATATCTTCTATTCGAGTTCTCTTGTGTGTTTGTTCACCTTCACTTGCCAAAAAACTTCCTGTTTCATTCAGATCAGACAATGTGATAGTGGGTGACAGCTGATATTTAAAAGATGGTGAACCGATGGGGTTTGGTTGATGTCTTTCAGCAAATACATTACATTGAACTGCGCTTGAAAATTTGACTTTACCAATGACACATTCTGATTTGGATTCAAACGATTCAGAATGAGAAATATGTTGTAAATTACTTATAACTTTTTCAAGCGAGTTTCTTGGTTGAAACTCAACATCGATCAGAACATCCATGGTTACAATTTTTTAATTATTATCTCAACTGCAAATCTATTTGAATGATGATATTTCCGTTGTTGTTGAAGAAATTCTTTTGAAATAATTGAGAAAATTCATCCGAGGCAGGGCTATTATTATTATATATAACTTTTATGTGGCCCCTTTCTGTGACTTTTTTATGTGGCCCCTTTCTATAATTTTATGTATAAAAATAAACAAAAACATAAACGAACTTGTTTTTTTAACTTTGACACCCCCCATTACTAATATCAGGCTTGCTATCCCAAGGCACAACATCGGCAGGGCGAAATAATGAAAGAATTGGAGCGTCCAGTGGTATTTTTTAAAATTAATGTTAAATATCAATTTTTAGACATCAGAATTGGTTTCTACAGAAGAATTTAAGCTTACTTACGATATCAAAGTGTGTGGAAACAGTGTTTACGATGGGGATTGTGTGTCTGGTGATACAATATTTTTCGAAAGAGACCAAATAACATTGTTGGTACTATTACAATTGAATTTTCTTATTATTTTCACAAATTATTATTATTTATTATATTGGTACTATTACAATTGAATTTTCTTATTATTTTCACAAATTATTATTATTTATTATATTCTTGTTATTCATGTCAGCTAACCATGCGATCTATATGATAACCAGGAAGTACCAAGACAAGCAACCGGAGCTTTCCATCGAGGTTTAAGATGACAATCCTGGAGCTATAATATAAGATGAAAAGTCCATTTAATTAAAACGGAGTGATTACTCATTTGTTCATTTATTTATTTATTTATTATGCTACATATGCAATGCATTATTTTTATTATAGTATTATGAAAACGCGTGTTAACTTACCAATTTACCTGTCTATAGGAACCATTTTTGTCGCTGCGGGATGAAATGCTGGGAGTTGGTGGTATCCTACCCAATAATAAATACGAAAAAAAAGAAAAATAATGAAGGGTATAATAAAATGGCACTCAAATTCAGGGTGATGTTTGAGCTCCCTGTCCCACGAATCAGCCCAGCGCTGAATTTGAAATATTATCATTGTTCTATCTTCGGCGTATTAATTAATAGTAGTAGTATTTATTAAATTTAAGTTAAATATTTTACTAACTAGCTAGTTACACTTGTTTTCTTGTTTTCATACAACTTTAATGTTAAAAAGCCCCTTCTTGTGCTACGCCGGGACGCCCTTCTTTCTTGTGCGAAATTGTTATAATAAAAATCATTTTTTCCAAATGGAAATTGGAATTTTCGAATTTTTGATAATTTTCTCATCAAATGAAATCTATTAAAAATACTATAGTTTATTAATTTGCAAAAAGACCATGAAAATGAGAAATTAGAAACTGGCAAACGGCAAACAAAATTTACAACTTTACAACTATATTACTATATTATAATTAACATCAATACGATATACAGTAGGAATACATTACATGAGATGGATTATTCATATCTTGGTGATATCACTGATACCGACGAAGCATCTCTACCGTTACCCCCAAGATGGATTCGAATTAAAGCAATTAATTCTAACAATGGCACAAAATATAGAGATACTGTTACTGGAGTAGAATCGGAGGAACATCCATTGCTATTTGAAGCATATAATGCTTCAAAAAAGTATCCGTTACCTAGTGGTTGGATTATTCATCAAGTGAAAGTTGGTGATAAAACCACTGACAATTTTTATCATAATCCAACACAACGAAAATCTATGTGGGATCCACCAAACTTAAGATCATGTCTGGTAGAATTATTGATTAAGTATGGCTTTGATCCAGTGCAATGTAATATTATACCAAATATTGCAGCGACCAGCAATCGAGTAACGTTAGCTGACAATCTTATTGAAGAACAGTTCATTGCAGATATTGATCATAACAATACTATTAACGAAGAAAATAGTTTTGACAATCATGCTTATAATGATCTAAGTCAATTTCAACTTCAGTCCATTCCATCTGATTATTTTGCTAGTAACTATAATATTATTGATGAGAATGAGCTATACAGTGATGACGATAATAATGATAATGGCAACTATTCTAATCCTGAAGAATATTCATATGATGAAAACTTCAACAACAACAACGAGCAAGAGGAAGATGATTATAAAAATAATTCTGATCATAATTTTAATGATTTTACGAATGATGTTGCTTCCTTGTCACAAATCCATAAGAGGTACAATATACCATCTCATCTACTTAATACTAATAATAATGCTGTTGATAATCAAAGAAAAGCGTGGGAATATGTTTTAGAAAACCATCAAGAACAAAATCCTGAGTTTGTGACTGGATTATCACATAGAATAACTGGTACAAAACCTCCATTATCAGTTGCTGGAGTAAGTATCCTTCAACAGGATGTAAGAGAAGCGAATGAAAGAGTTCATCAATTATTAATTAAAATGAGAATGGATATATCGGCACGTTATAATATTGAAACTCAAGTTTTATATCACGAGGATGAAGATAATGATATGGCAGATGATCAAAGCAATAATTTGCATACAGTTGCTTCAGCCTCGATCACTTCCCAAACTCGGGATTTGGTTACTTTAGCTAGTGACATCGTCACAACATTACGTCAAAAGCCAGAATATGCTATATTAGCGATGTCTATTACCAATAAACCGTCGAGCAATGTGATGCTAGAGCTTGGATTTACTATGATTCACCGGTTGTTGCATCCATTTTCAACGGACAGCTCAATGACAACCGCAATCATCCTCCAAGCGATCAATTATCAACTGGATGAATTGGTCTTAGTTGAAAATATTTTCAGCGAATTAGATTCTAGATTTATTATTTCTCGTTCTTTATTTATAAGTGAACCTGAAACATCCATATGTTGGATACCATTAAATTCACCACTTCCTGTGAAACCTTTGGTTGAACAAGAGCCAGTTTTGACTTGCTTGTTAAGATTGTATGCGATTCGTAGAGATGTCACCTCATATTATCGATTGACATGGAAGCCTATCTACCAAGCTGTTGCTGTATTTGTGAAGCATTCAAGTACTATGAATATAAATGCAAGTTTGAACCCAAAACTAAGTAAGCCAAAGCAAGTAAGGAGTAAAACAGGCAGTATAGTTACTAGTACCTCGCAAGCTGTTCAAATTCATGCTTTAACTCCAATGTCAACAATCAATAGTCTTGTCACATTAGCGAACAGAGTGCTTGAATTCACTTTTCATGAGCGATCTTTAGTCAGCTTTCCGACTACAGCTACTGCAATTTGTCGAGCAATATATGAAATTGGAGGCGAACAAACCCTTCACTTCTATTTAATCAATTTATTATTTCTGCCAAATTTAATGAAAATCTTAACTGGCGATCATGAGAGTGTTGAAAATGAGGATTCTTTGTTAAATATCAGTGAACATGGTGTGGAAGGTATGATGGCAAAGTATTTTGATTGGTCGATATGGATGCCTCATCTTAGTGATGGTGTTAATACAAATGAGAATAGCACAAAAGGTGTTCATTTGTTGATTTGGATGGTATGGAGGCTATATACAGTATCTGTATTGTCTGATGAAAAAGATATTCGAGCGATGACTGTCAAGCAGCTATTGAATCCATTCGGAGAGAATACCACTGAGGATGAGCTGCATCAAGGAAAAGCCAATGACCCCATGGGTGAAGGAATGACTAGTAAGAAGCTCAGAAGTATTCTCGAAAAATTAAGAACTAAAATAAATCGAGGTTGCAATTATTTGGTGCATTTGCCATTGGATCTTTCTGGAAATGAATTTTTAAGCCCCTTACCTTTAGAAGAATCCCCTCCTCAACTTACTGCAACTGAGATAGCTCCTGTACCTTCTTCGAATAACTCAAATGCACCTTCCATTCGGAGTGATAATAAATCTACAAAAAGTCTTGTTGATATCGACCTAACTGGATTCTCACCTGGATTGTTTGCATACAATAATAATAATAATAATAATAATCCAAACCATTCCGTTCAGCAATCTGATCGACCAACCGATGATAATTCATACATGAGTACAAGTCATACTACCTTAAATAGTAACAGTAATTACTATAATAACTCTCACCTAATAGCTAATAAAATGAAAAGAAATGAAGTCGTTAATATTATGAATAATGATTCGAATATTAATAATGATATTAATAATAATGGTGCGACTACAGGCAATCCGATTGAATTAGCTCGCTTATTAGATAAACGAGTGTTGAGTCTATCATACAAACCATCAGAAATGCTCAATTTAACAATAGTTTCTAAAGCAGAATTAGACCAATTATTCAAAGATATTGCGGTGACGATGGAGTTGTTCAATGATGCATTTAATAATAATGCTGCGAATTATGTATTATATCAAGCCATCACAAAGTATCTCTCAATTATTAATCGAGATAATTTTTCAACAAATGAATCTCCGGAAGAACAACCGATTATTTTCATGCAATTAGTATTTTTATATAATTCTGATTTGACTGATGACGATATTCTGAAAGATAATAACTCATTAAAAAGTCGATATAATCAATTATTGCGTGGATTAAAGCAAGCTAATAAATATGAAGATATTTTATTACGTATTATTAAATATTTAAATAAACCATATAATCAAATTCATGATAATAATCAAGATAATGATAATTTTATATCATTTGAATATTTATTGAAATCATGCGAGGATAATCTCTCGATTCGTAATGCTGATACTTTAATGAATGCTATCGCATCAGGGAATAAAGTTCATCCTACTATAAGGTTAGCATATCAACATACAAAAGGGTCCATTTCAAAAACTAAAGAATCGCTTTACGGACAAAAAGAGATGTTGAGACAATCAATAGCTGCTGATGTCAATTTCACTAAGGAACGAGATCATAAAGGATTACAAACACAAGCGAATGAAGTGATAAATAGTTATCGATTTGGTTCTTCGTCGAGTTATGTGAGTGTTGGGACATCTATGGGTCGAGTTGGTATGGTTGAGCCCTTACAAAAGAAAAATAATAATTATAATAGTAATTATAGTGTGAGTAGTAATAGTCAATTGAGTCGATCGAGATCAAAATATACCAAACCTAAAGTTAATCCGAATTTACTCATGCCAACTGAATCTGTGAAAAATAATCTTAATTTTCAATCTTCTCATGAGAACAGGTTCGAAAAAGATGAGAAGTTTATGAGTGATATGAGAGCGTATGATACCATACCAACTGACTTGTATCAGAAAAGACATCATAATCGTATGCATCAACCAGTCAAACTTAAAATTAAACCGAAGTGAGTTTCTATTATTATTTGTTTTGGTATATTATCATTATTATCATTTTTATTAATAATTATTTATTATATTTCGTACTATTCTGAAATAATGATTCTTACTATATTTTACACCTCTCATACATAATGAATATTTTGTTATTATTAAAATAATATATAATAATATTTTTATTAAATAATGTATTAATTATATAATAATTTTATTAATAATATTATTCATTATTTTTCAATTCAATTCCAGAAAAAACAAATTTAAAAAAAATCAAAAACTGCTCAATTTATTAAACGTATTATTATTATTATTATCATTATTATTATTGTTATTATTATTATTATTTTATTATTATCATTATTATGATATTTCTCCTTTTTATGGCTGATAAGTTTGAACAAGAAAATAAAAGATCAAATATCTCTTAAAACATAATAATAATTATTATTATTATTATTTTCTTAATTCTCATCACAATTCAATATTCACTATATTTTTATTTTCTATTATACTTTTTACCATTTTATGGCTTATTTTCGAATTCTGAGCAAATTACAAATAATATCTACCATAATAATAATAATTATATGTCTTTTGAAATATATTATTTATAATTATTATCATTGATATTATTTAGAGGAGCTCGTAATTCTCAAATTATTTCCCCAACTGGTAGCATCACAAGTCAAACTGGAACTCGAAAATCTCAATCTTCATCAACCATTATTCAAAATAAGCAGCAACCCCTTCAATTCCCTGCTCATCTTCGTAGTCGAATCCGTAAAGAATATGATACAAATAATTATGATGATGATAATTATAATAATGAGAATGAGAGTAATTCAAATAGCTTCGATGGTCTGGATTATGATGATCTAGTAGGATTAGACAATCTCAGTCCAACTAACCTCGCTCAATCGATTATTCAAGAATATCAAAACTTGAAATTATCTCAAAATAATAGTGACCATAAAATTGTGAATCATCCCATGGCTGGGACGAGTTACTTAGCTCACACACGATCCTTCTCAAACCGATTCAAACCAGAAAATGTAACGATGAAAATAAATTCTCGTTTTATCAGCGAATTAGAAGCTGGGATTACTCCAAGACTTCGCCGAAAAACTTCCATGCGACTTGATAAGAATGGAAAAGTATTAACATTAGATGACGATCCATCGAATGTCTCTAATCGTGCATTCAAACCATCAGGTTCCAAGATGGCACCAGCTCCAGAACACAGGACACCGAGAAAACCCGAGTTTTTGCGGCGTGTTGAAGATGAGATGAGTGCAGGCTATGAATCCGAGTCAAGGTCACGGTCGAAATCACCTAGTCGGGCTGCTTCCATTGTAAGCTATCATGCAAAATATGAAAATAAATCTATGAATAATTCAACAAGTTTGATGTCATCTGATTGGCATAATCGATTGTCGAAACCGAAAGAAGATATGTCTGGTGCTGAGAGTGATGATGGGTCGAAGAGAAGTCGAAGGAAAGATCGCTCGCCAAGCCCTAGCAGATATTTATTTACTTCGAACAGACGAAACAGTAATAATCGTAATAGTATAAGCCCTTCTTTGCAACGTGATAAATTAATGAACAAATCACAAGCTCCTTCTCGTTATGATGATAGTGTTAGTGTAGACAGCGCTGCTGAGAATAACTCCACTTCTTTCAACCATTATAATAATAAGAATAATGATAATGATCGATATCAGAAATATCATAATAATTATGAGAATGAGGAATATTATAAAGAACATGATGATGCGGTTAATGTAGATCTGTTCACGACCATATCAACTCTAGATTCTCCATTTCAATCGAAGATCAACACTCCAAATATGAGCAATCATCTAGAGGTAAGTCGTAATAATCGAAGAGTAGAAGAAGATATGGTGGATGACGGTCATGAGAAAAGCGATGACACTAACGGAAACATTTCATCCGTTGAATTTAAAAACATTCCAAAACAAAATTATGATAATTATGAGAATAATAACAATAAAATTAATACTAATAATAATAATGATGATGATAAATATAATAAATCACAACAACAAACTGACTCGAAAATAAAGAATGAAAATGATTTTAAAGAACATAAAAATGTCGAAAAAGAAGAAATCCAACCTCCTGCTTCACCTCCTCCCTCATCTGCACCACCTGTTATGACAAGAACATATCATATTCCCACAGATGATGAAGTGAAGTTAATAGTGACAAACGGTTTCAAAGCGATGAAGGTATGAAATGTAGATTATTTCTATTATTATTTTTATTATTATATTTATTTTTATTTTTTATCGGATCGCGTAGCATGGAAGGACTGGTGCACCGAAATTCAAAGTAATAACATGTGATTTATCGAACAAACACATAGTATGGAATGCTTTAGCAAAGTCAGGTTTTGCATCATTATTTAGTAATGCAAATAATCAAATTTCAAGCATTTCTTTCGATTCTATTATGGAGATTCGAAAAGGCATTCGTACCGATATATTGTCGAAATCCAGTGTATTGGTTGATCCGAGCTGCTGTTTATCCATAATCACAAGTGATAGAACATTAGACTTACACTTTGTGAGTAAATCTGACCGAGATGCAGTCGGTCGAGGATTGTTTATTGTGTTAAATGAAAATGGATTTAAAGTAAAAATGGTTGGGTGATATTATATTCCATATTGTTATGCTATTATTATTATTATGATTATTATTATGTTATGTGCTGGTTTGTTATTTCTTGTTTATAGTTTTAAATTTATTATCATGGCAATATTTGGTCGTTTTATTAATTTATTAGTTAACTAACTAATGTTAATCGATTCAATAGATCTGTGATTCATTTAATTTAACAGTACTTAACATTCATTTCCATTATTTCAATTTTAACCATGCTAAGAAAATTTTCAAGATAAATGAAAATATATTTTTGTATTTGAACTCATATGGATCACTGGTTTTAACTTACTTATTAATTCTTAGCTATTTCATTCATTATAAACAAAACATCTAATATCATCTAATATCATCTAATATCATCTAATAATATATTAATGGAGCAAAACATGCTACACAGGCTAAGGGGACAAGGAAGTTTCTATTTTCAAATCTTGATTTGATTTGTATCGATAAGTAACTTAATATAATTTTTATTTAATAAGCGATCTTAATTTGGTACGATGATTCTCTTGTAATTGCTAACCTTAGTTTTAAATACGCTTATTATCAATGGACCACCCCGAATTTTACGTTAACAATTTGTGGAGGATGAAAAATATTAAAAAAAAACAGAAACTCTGTGGAATAACTTAACATTTCATATTCAATTCGCTTGTATCATGGGTATCGATCTTAAAGCTGGAGGTAGAAGAGCTGGACACAATGTCCGAACTGCTCCTGTGTCAAAGAACGTTTATATCAAGCTTTTGGAAAAGTTGTATAGGTAGAAATTGATTGTAATTTTTAATGCACTACTTAGTAACTCATCACATTACCAAAATTCTACAAGTTTTTCTTTTTATTCGCGACTCATCAATGTTTCATTTATTATAAATGCTACTAACAGAGATAATTTTTTGTATTTGTTTTGTATCATTTTTCTCATTTTATTTTTTGCATTGGGAAATCGAGTATTATGATTTGCATTAACATTAATTGATTTAATATTATAAAATGTTTAGTTTTTTGGCGAGAAGAGCCGATTCGAAATTTGCTGGTACAATTGTGAAGAGATTGAGAATGTCAAGAATAAACAACCCTCCTCTTTCCATCTCAAGATTAGCACGATATGTGAGAGGAAAGGAAGATAAAGTGGCAGTCATTGTTGGTGGTGTTACTAATGATTCACGATTATTGGAGCTTCCACAACTCACTATTGCTGCTCTTCGTTTCACTGAAGCTGCTCGTGCCCGAATTGTTAAAGCTGGTGGTGAATGCATTACCTTAGATCAATTGGCTCTTCGCTCACCTAAAGGCACCAACACAATCCTTTTACGTGGATCTAAGAACTCTCGTGAATCTGTTAAATACTTTGGACATCGTACTTCTCCTGGAAACCCTCACACTCACGATGGTGTCAAACCTCGTGTTCGATCCAAGGGAAGAAAGTTCGAAAAAGCTCGTGGACGCAGGAGATCCAATGGTTTCAAAGTTTAATAATATTATTGTTAACTGGTTAATAATAGTGTATGATAATATTTATTGAATTTTAGAAGTATACGGTAATATTGATAAACTCAAACGTATATTTTTAAGGGTGATATACAGCGAATTGTTATTAAGAAAAAACTAACTAATGATCCACTTATTTTTTACTATTCTATTCAATACTTGTAACTTAGAATTATTCGACAATCTCATACAAATACAATAATATACTGTAGATATTAGTACCATTTGAATTATAACTAGAAACTGAAAGACCTGTGTTTAAATTTCAACTTTACACATTATAAGAGCAAGATAAAATATAATTTTATACTATATCATAGATTATATTAACTATTTAACATAATGTACTACATTTTTAACTACATATAAAAGCAAAAAACCAGCATTATTGTGAATTTCTTCATAAAACGGTAAAATTGATGAAGATTCATTACGGTAACTTTGCCCTATACAGCAGTATATATAAGTATTGTCTCTTATTAATATTAATCTGCAATTTAGTTGTTGAGTTATTACAATAACATTTAACTTTCTTATTGAGGAATTGAGGATTTTTGAATTTTTGAAGTGTTATATTTCACATATTACATATCCCATATATTACAGAAAAAGTTGGAAATATTGTGTGAAATTTCATGCTAACAATGTTTGGAGAAATTGGGTTTTTAACATCTGTCATTTCCCCAATCATTAGTTTGGTAGTAAGCATATTGTTTTTTGTCTTGCTTCATTCAACTTCACCGACACAATCTATTTGTCTTGAAAATGAATCATACTATCGTTTCGAAGTGATAGCTCAATATTTATTACTGATTTTATTACCATTTGTTGTGTGGGCGATAGTTTTTAATGGTTCGTTGACGAGACTCTTCATTTCGCTAATAAGTTGGATTTGCAGTCAACTAAATATTATGTTAATAGATGATATACCATGGAAACAAGTCAACTTAAGAAATAGCCAAAATACTTTAAGCTCTGAATCTACCAGAAATGTTAATAATACAGCTTCAGATTTACAAAATAATTTAGTAGATCAAAATACCTCGAGTTCTTCAAACACTAATAAAAACATAACCTCAATGTATAGCTTGTTGAAGCAATGGGGGTATGATGACCAAGAAGCATCACCAATTGGCGGCACTTCATTGGACTTCTTGGATAGATGGATATTAGTTGTAATATCGAATATGGCGTTTATTCCACTTATTGTCATGTATGGTGCAAAAATGTTCACTGAATCAGATGAAATCTACGCAACAGCTACCTTAGTTCCATTATTATTTGAAATCTGGGCTATTGGACTGTTATTCAACCAGTCTTGTTTGCTGTTATCTGAACGAACTAGCCACGTTAACGAATTATGGAAATCTAATAAGTTGCCGTTACAAATAAGCCATTATGTGGCATTGGTTGGAACCATTATTATATTAACATTAATATTTGTTGGGAAGTATTACAGTGAAATGTATTACTTAATAGCTCTACTAATAAACATTTCTGTTTTATCGTATCAAGTCAAATTATTATTGAGTTTAATCAAGGCTTTGCATGACTGCAATTATGATTTAATTGCTGCTGTGGTGGTTCCATCTGGTGGTGACAACATGAATTCTATCGATTCACAAGCAAGACTTGATGCAGTGTTTAGACCAACATTACTTAGATCTAGTGATATTGGAGCTACTGCTCCTCTTCAAAATTCAGTAATTCCAGAGCATACTATTAGTGCTGATTCGTATCGTTTGAGTATAGCCAGCACCATTGCAAACAAGTCGAGAGAGTATTCATTAATATATTTAGAGCTTCAAAAGATGTTAGATCTTCTTAAAATGGTCATAACAGTGGTTTACATTTCAATAATATCTAACTTAGCGAATATATTGGTTCTTTATGCCATTAACTATGACGGTAATCATTCTATCGTTTTAATGATCCGAACCGTTGCAATTCTTATCCCATTAGTGTATCAATTCGTTTATCGCTGGAATATGAAGAACAATAATGCAGCTTCTGCTGTGTCTGATGCTAGATATGCTTCCCTGTATCTTCTTTATGCAGGTATTATTGTAACCATGTCAGTCGTGGGTGGAAATCTTGCGTGTGATTTACTTGGAACTGATCATGCTAGTAATGGCTATTTCAGAGGAAGTGCAATCAAAACATTTCTATTATATGTTGCGAAAACAACCGCACTGCCAACAACAGTTACCTTTGGTATAGTGTTTCTTAGTTCTCCAGGGATTAGAAGCTTTTTCTCATTATCGCTATTTGCTCAATACTTGTTGGTTCCTTTGATTTGGTTGCCACCATTCACTATGGAGATCATTCACAAGGCATCCGGAGCTAACTTTGTGGTGCTAGGAATTGTACATGGATTAGCATGGATATACATATTACTACCAAGTGACATTGATCCCATCATTACTGGCATCCTTATGCTAATTATAACCATAAAATTAATGTGGCCAACCGGATATACGATGCCATTTATTGGTCCAAAATCAAGCCCTTACTTGGTTGCGATCGATTCCTTTTTGAAAGATTCCAAATATGGAGCATATCACGTGTATTTAGCATTAGCTATATTTGTACTTTATGTGATACATGTAACATATCTGTTCGATTACATGTATTCACCTTATTTCTTGTTCTCTGCGTTTGGATGGGCGGTTACGAGATATCTGATAATACCAAGAAAAAGTATCATTTATTCCAAATTATGTCCTTTAAAGTAAGCATATGAACTATGAATTAACTCTTAATTTTTATATTAATTTTTCATTTAATTGTCCTTTCTGCCATTACAGGTATACTGTGATCGAGAAGATTGTGACTCCAATAAAAAAGAACTCTCTTTACATTGTGAAACTAATCGTTAGCCTGTCGCCAGAAACTGATTTAAAACATTTCGAAGAAAACTCTGAAATAATAATGCTTCGTAACTATACTATTCTTCAAAACGATCTGTTATGTGGGTTCATAAATCCTTTCAGATACTTAAGAACACCTCATTATTTCTCTGTCGCAAATGTTAAAATCAATCGCCAGAAATTAATAGATCGAGCGATGACTGTCTCAGTCAGTGCCAACTCACTCCATGAAAATGTCTCATCTGAGCCCATCACAGCAGAAGTGTCGCTACTAATCCAAAAAACAAGACGTGTCGGAGGAGTCGCTTCAACGCTTGTCACGACCAAAGATGAAATATCTGCTGATAGCAAATGGATATATGACATGGAAGTGATGGGATTCACAAAATCAAACGTTTCAGAAGCTCTTTATTCACCATGTGTTATCGCTTATACATTCGAAAGTGGTGCAGCTGCAACTTGTTCCTTATTAAGAAATCGATGCACAATGAGAAATCATATCGAGAATTTAATGAAAAGAGCATTTTCGATCAGTTCAGAATTAGGTCAATCTCCATCAGTGAAGAATGACCATCCAACAGGATTGACTGATTTATGTGTTGTGTGGACGACTTTCACAAAGCGTGGAAAAAAAGCAATCGATGCAGAATTAGTGTCGAAATGTGCCTTGGAGCTAGCTCAATTGCAATCATTTCTACATGAAAATTCAGGTTTTTTTTCAATCATTTAATAATAATGATGATAACAATAATAACAATAATAGCAATAAAATGATGTGAATTATTATGTTTAAAAAGATAATTGCATCTTTTATGTTCTTGTTCAAACTTTAATAATAATTATAATAATAGTAACTTGAATCATGTCGTATGTCTCATCGTAGGTGGCCGTACGGTCAAAATGCTATTTGTGACCACTGGTGTTCCAATAGAATGGACACCAGATGAGGAATGCATCATACCAAAGAGAAGTGGTGTTGAAGAGCAAGTAGCATCAATATTAGGTTATAGTCCGGACATTGTCCGAAGGGAGGCATGGCGAGAGGTGTCGATTATCGAGCCATTCAACAGGGGTGGGGAGAATGATGATTTAGATGAACGAAACAATTCAATCTTCGGCTTGTCTGTTATCACCCGCGATGAGCAAATAAATGAATTTAAAGAACCAGAAAACTCTAAAAGTGGTGAACGCTCAGGACCAATCCTCAAACAAAATTCGAATGATCCTCGCAGAAGTTCATTATTTAACATCAAACTTTACAATCATAATGACATCATGTCTTTATCTACTAATCGACCTAATGGTTCGATTGATCCGATCTCATTATTATTACAAGTGCATTCTAAGGAAGAGAGTTGGGTGCCAATGAGGCATGCTCTTGGTGCCAGTTGGAAAGAGTTCAAAAGGATTCTTGATCGCAGGGTTGAGAGTGCGATTAGATGGTTATGCATGCCAAACGGACCAGATTTTACGACACTGTTTGTGACTGAACATGAATCAGATGTACATGCTCTCAAAGATTTCAGATATTCTGAAATATATGATGGTAACGAATAATTATAATAATAGTTTTCTTCCATGTCAGCAAAAGCAATTTCTTTAGATCAAACTGATTAATTTATAAAATTTATTATTTATTTTTTTGTTTGAAGAAGATGCTTTCTTCAATCACAGCAACTAAATATCTACTAAAATTCTTATTTATAATATATTTTATTACCATTTTCGACGTAATCCCTTTTTGAAGCCTGCTATATGATGTCAAAAATCATATTATTAGGAGTGATGTACACCTAAAAGGGATCTTTTGTTTGATACGATGATAATCTTATGTTTGCAAGCCTGTGTTTAAATTTGAAATAAATTATTTTTATTTAAATTTTTATTTTCATAAAAATGACTATATTTATCATCTTAATTATGTAATATCATAGAAATAAATCGCTCTATTATGGAGAGTCAGTTGCGATACACGAAGAATCCTGAAGAGTTTTTGGATGATAAACTTGATAATGATGACAGAGACCCCATCAACCCATCACCAATTGCATGCTCTATTCTGTATTCTGGTGACTTCTCCAGCTCGAAGAAGAGTCATTTGTATTCTACATTATGTCGTGTGAAGGAAGCACAGCAGAATGTACGTGTGCCAGCAGCTTTAACATTTGTTCCAGACGGTTAAAATTTCACCATAATATTAACTTGTGAATGCCACTTGTTAAGAAATGATAGTTATATTCTCATATCAGATTTCAATGATAATATTAATTTGATATTCAAAATAAAATCTTCATATTATTTTATATGCATTAATCATAATAATAAAATGATGGTGTGATTGTTACGACATTCATTTGAGCCAACATTGACCTAACATACATTTCACACGTCAGACTATTATTATGATTGAGTTGTGAACATGATTTTATAGTTATATGCTATATAATATTTTCATCGCATAATCATTATTTTTTTACCATCAAATTCGTTATAAAATAATTGAATGAAAAAATATTTTAAAACAATAATAATAATAATTTTAGCATAAAAATATTTATTCGTGAATAGTATTTTGAATGGTGCAAAAGAAATATCGAAACTGATTTCATTTGTCAAAAGCAATCTTATTCCAGAAGAATAATGCAATTGGTTAAAAATTACAAATTAGGAATGAAACAATTTCAAATCGAAAAGTGATAATAATAACAGGGATGATGTCACAATAGTATATTATCTTTACAGGATGGATGGTGTGTATTTGCATCGAACTGAATTAATTGGCACGAAAAAAAACGGAACTCTAGAACTGTTTTTATAAGGCCACTCCGTATAGTGAAACCGCCCGTAAAAAATTAAATCCGTAAAACAATTCAGGTTCTATTATTTTACGGATGTTCTTTTTTCTTACCTTGTAGTATCCGAACTTTGATTAACCCGTAAAATATTAAAATTTGAATTTTGTCTTTCACTTTTTAAAAAATACAAAATTGTTAATAAGTTATTCACCACCACAATTACAATTTAAAAACCAACCAAAGTTTAAAATGAACTTCGAGCTAGTAGAATCATCAGTAACCTTAATTTACGTAGTAGATAGAAATTTGACTGCTATAACATTAAAGATTTGGCAAAGAAGGATCAGAAGAAGATTTAATTCATATTGATAGATGATGATGATGATGGATCCGGATTCGATCCGTAGTAATTTATTCATATTTTTTACGGATGGGGATGGAGTTTTTTTACTGAAACAACATAAAAAAAATTAAATAAATATTTATGGTTAACTAATAAATGTATGCATTATTTCATTTTAGATATAGACTATGTAATTTAACTTGCCTGATTGGTGCTGTTGATACATAAAATTCTGCATTATTATTTTTCTTTAAATTTGCTGTGTTTGCA
>VKHH01005958.1:0-35282 GCA_015144975.1 Epipyxis sp. PR26KG | reverse complement strand
TTAGTTTGAGTTTTGTGAAAGTGTAAACATCAGTCAAAAAAACACGGTGATGTACGAAAGTGAACTGATGTACGAAAACGAACATACTGGATATGTTTTGTGGCGATTTCAGCATTAAACAGTCACTTTTAAGTGATACCAATCTAAAAAAGGTGAGAAATCGTCCATAATTCTTTGTTTTTCGTCATTCTTTTAAAGTAGTATTATTCTAACTGGAAATTTTTAGGTCGCTTATGATATTTTTTAGAAATGCGACTGAGTTAACTTAACTGTATGCTCAGATTTTCTATCCGCTAGGTAGAAAAAAATCCTATCCTTCCTTTTTTCGTACAGTAGATTTGACTTTATTTTACTTGGTTTGATTTTTTTGGTAGGAAGAGCTTTATTAATCAAATTAATTAATTTTGGGATTTTTCCTTTGCATGAATGAATGAAAAATAATTGATATTTCACACAATAACATCAATTGATCTAAACAAGAGGGAAAAGTTAAAAAAGGAATTACAGATTATTAGAGCCCCTACTTTTCATAGAAAAATGAATAAATCGAAAACTAATCCATAGTAATACATTAAATTTGATTTAGAATTACGTCTACATTCCATATTTCTTGCCAATGGTTTTTTAGAAGCATCTATTATAAAACTTATTATAATATGATAGGAATGTAGATGTAATTCTAGATCATATTTATTGATCACATTGATATATTTAATTCTGTATATCTTGTGACAGTTTAATTTTGTAAATGGATTATTAGTTATTAAGTAGTATCACAGTGTATAAAATGATTTCCATAATTTTTGGACCCATATATATGTCAGCATATCGAATATAATTCAACAACAATATAATAGTTTTGAATTACTACCACAAAATATAAATTTACAATACTTTCAACAAGTATTTTCCTACAGTAGTTCTTAACAAAGTAAAATCTAGTAAACAATCCACTTGAAGCAATCCAATATCTTTATTTACGATACGTTAACTTCGGTCAACTTTAACCGTGCTTAGTTGGAGACTGATGATGATATTTAAAGGTTCTGTACAGTAGTAGGGTTGTTCATCATCAGCCTTTTCCGCTCCAATCAGACATGTAGAACTTAATTAAATGGTACCCTTATCATAACTATGAATCACGCAATGAAAAACTTAACAACATAAAAACTTATTAAAACAATCATAAATGTAATCAGTAGAGTACTACTACTAATTAAAATCAAGAAATAATATTTTCACAATATACATACATGATAATAATCATTGAATTTTCCAATAGCAATAATAAATGAAAATAGAATTTTGCGGTTGAAGGATGTAATTGTTTTAATTAAAGTTATTAGATCATCACTTATAATACATCAAATTTTTCGCGAATTGTAAACAAGAAAGTAGTAGTAATAGTCAGATAGCATAATAATTCTGTATAGATCGTAATATGCTACTCTTCGGTTATAATTGATAAATTATCATTCGATACAATTAAAATCGGGCTAAAAATGTATTTTACTGATACTACTGTATTCCAAGTATTTTTGAATCTTTAATAAGTATATTTAATTCTTAAGAAGTAGAAATCCGGATAAATTCTTGTCTAATAAGTCGATAATTGCTCCCAAGTAACCCAAGAGTAGCATTTCAAGTAGACTCTCAATTGAGTTCAAAGTTACTGCAGTCTCACTACAATCATAATAGTTTGAGTTATCTTTTGCGTAGGTGCATTGGTTGGCTTTGGTGATCGTGCAAGCTATGATGGAGATAGTAAATAAAATATGCAGCATTCCGAGTGATTTCAATTGCAAGTCATCCACCGGCGATGCGACAGTTTTCTTTAACTCCGTCCAAAATCTTAATAATCCATAATATCCAAAAATATTAATAAAAAGTTGTAGCGGCGCTTGCTCGTATTTATGAATAATTCCCAACTCAATAACATTGATCAAGACTATGCCTGCATAAACAACACCTGTGGTGAGAGGCAGACAAAATCCAACATCAGATATGATCAAAATCAAGGCAAAAAAATTAACTATGGCTTGAAATATTGCTGCGATGAAATATCCGTCCAGTACTTCTATCGCCTTTGGGACCAAATGCATAGTATCTTAAGTTCAAATTAATGATTTCAATTACATATAAAATAAATATTCCCCATTTTGCTTTGACTGAGATAGGCATATGTCTGTTATTTGTTGTATTATATTTGTAACTCTTTTATTTAAAATATTAAAAATATTTGTATTATTTATTAATTCACTTTTTATTTAACTTAAATAATATGTCTTGGAATTGGATTCCTGTCTATTTATTATATCATTTTATTAATAACTTTATACTTTATTTTTAGGATGATTTGAATTAATTGATTAATTTGGTGACATTACAAAATTTTCATTTGTATGATTTATCATGTTGTTTTAATAAAAACTGATTCTTTGTAAAATTGAAGCGAAGAGGTATGATATATATGTTCTAGTGCAATTTTATCGTATTTTACCGTTTTAACCGTCACAATTCGTTCAAACAATAAATTCAATTTATGACTGTTCCTCTAGCCAATTTTATTATTGGTTAAGCTACTTAAACCTCAGAATTACACAATAAAACTATAAAATGTTTAATACTAGACTCATGCTGAAAGTTTTGGTTAAGATAGAAGCTATATCAATAATCAATTAACATCATATTCTATGCTTGTTTGTTGTCATTTTACTCTTGACAAAAAAGCAAAAATCCTATTGCTAATATAAACGTCAAATTAATGAATGAATTAATGAAATAAGCTAAAAACAATATTTTCCTCTTTCACCTCTTAAAAGCAAAACAGCTATTTTTAATGATGATACGACGAATAATTTAAATATTTAATCGAACAAGCGAATGAGCCCGGGAGCATAATTGAAGCTGAAAACATGAAGCATCGTAAATTTTGATTGAACATAAAGCTTACCCGCAATTTTAACTTAATAATTTCGGTGCAAAATTACCACACTCATTGCATAAAAAATAGAGAATTGAATATGAATTGTTACTTGTAGCACATTTGTAGCGGCGCATTAGAGGACAACAATTAATTTTAACGTAGAGACAATAAACTAATTGATTAATTAATTAGTGTATATATATATACCTTTGAGAGTACTTACTAATTGTAATAACAAAATCTTCTTTATAAAAATGTGCGTCTTACAAAATAATGCTTTATTGGAAGTATAGGTCTCAACCGAATAAAATATTTTGTGAAAATAACAAATAATATAATTGATAATTTAAGTATTAATATGCATTGTAGTTTGCGACAATTCCATGGCATCTATTGTATCAATTCGTAATAATTCCATATTATTACAATGTTCAAACAGATATGAGCACTATTATCAGATTTTGAAAAACAGATAAAATTTACAATAATAATAATGATAATATACTCAGAAATAATATTCCAGATTTCAGTCGACTGTATTCATATAATAATATGATAACAACGATTCACCAATATTAAATTCATAAAATGTGACGATTCTCTACTATAATTGTTACGATATAATTTATAATAATTATTTATATTTCATTTCCATAAGTTTGAATTATGATTTACAATAATTTTGATGAAATCTGTTTCAGTAAAAATCTCAATTCCTTTCTTTACTGCTTCATTAATCTTTTTCGTATTCACATTTCCATCGATTGTTATAATAAGATTCGTCTGCTTATTGACTCTTAATTGAACAGTTCCACCTGAATCATATTTATAATAATTATGAATACAAATTATTATTATTATTAGATTCAATTATTATAATAAATAATAATAAAATTGTTGAATGAAAATAAAAATATATATATTTGTTAAAAAACTACTATTATTATCGAATAAAGTATATTATTTAAGTTATTAGGTCGTTCGGTCGCTTACCTAATGCTTCACATATTACAGCAGCATCATCTCTGGTCAAAGCGGCTAGCTTCCCTGTGAACACGATGTATTTCCCTGATAATGGGGAGATAGGCACGATTGGCTGAGTGTTTCTAATATGATTCGCTAGTGCACTGTAATCAATCAAATTAAACTTATTAATAATAGTATTGTCAATAATACTATTATTATTAAGATTATTATTATTATTCAAAATTATTTTCTCTTTTCTAATAGTCTCATTGGTTGAAATAATATTATTATTAAGATTATTATTATCATCATTATTATCATTAATATTATTATTAACATTTGATAATGTTTTCTTTAGAGGAATGATAGTAACTTGTGACATCAACCCATCGATTAATCGAGTATTAATTGGATTATTTGCATAACTAAGAAGTGATTCTATCGCTTTTGGACCTATTCCATCAATCTCACTGATGAAAGGAGCAATAATCTTTATTTTTGATTCTTTTTTCTTCTTCGATTTTTTAATCTTTTTTGTATCTTCAGTAGGTATCAACTCAGATGCCTCACTCTGTACCTCATCATTATTATCTAATGGTATATCTTCTAAAAAAGAGAATATTTTAAAATATTATAAAAATAGAAGAAACAAAGTCAAATAAAATAATAATATATTTATTATGATTATTTGTAAACAAATAAATAAAAATAATTATGATATTATTTTTTAAAAAAGTAATGATTATTATAGTAGATTGGATGGGATTAATGGTGCATATCATACAAGACTTATATTAATCCTACTAGGCCATTATGAGATAAGCATTAAATTATTGTTAAACACAATATGCTCCCTAGAAATATTGCAATGTCGTAATTTTATTGTATTATCATTGTTTTAAAACAAAGTAATATCACATATTGATAATTAATAGGGAATCTTTAAAGAATAATAATGAGATCATATAAAGTAATATTTTCTTATTTTGGAAATGGAAATAGTAACCTAATCTCTTCACTTAACATTTGTTTACTTGTTATCTTATGGTAGCATAATAGGATTAATGAGTCAACTAGGACATGATTCTCGACAAAATCACTTAATTTTGTTATAAAAAAGTGTGCAATTCTGGTTGATACAAGGATAAAATATTGTTTGATAATTTCAAAGAATATAAATGACTAAAGGCTTAATCAATGTAACTGCAAATAAACCATATTTTAATTTATGTATTATTACCGATTAAGCGACTCGCTTCCACCTGAAGGTATGTCCAAAACTACAATAAACATAGTAAAAAATATGATTAATTTATTAAGAAATGACTATTGGGAAGAGAATTTGACTATTGTTGCTAAGTCATCTCTCTGTCTTATAATATAACTATGTCAGAATGACCATAAGTAAATAAGGATAGATAAAAAATTATACAATGTTCACCAACCCTATTCATTCATTTTACGATAGATAACAAGTAGTTGTTACCTCATGAAACGAGTTGAACTTATTCGCAATATCATTAGCAGTTGTTATTCCAATGTGTTTTATGCCTAATCCATATAAGAACCTATAATCAACAAAAAATTGTTAATTAAATGACGAAATATCATAAGAATAGGTGGCGTGGATAATTCAGAAGGCTTATATAATTTCCATAAATATAAATTTTATAGCCACAATTATTATGATCATTTCATATAATTCATTGATTTCTGTGCGTTTCTTCTATGTTCTAACTATATTACCTAGGAAAAGTAATGCTTCTTGAATTGTCGATTGCTGCTAAGATATTATTAACGGCCTTGTCACCCCATGATTTCCTGTTTCTCATCGAAACAAAATCAGCAGCTTCGCTGTTATCATTATCACTCGAACTAGCTGTCTTTTGATCTCGCTCTCTCAACAGATAAAGATCAAGAATATCATTTATAATACCATTATCGATCAAATAAGATAAACGAGCTTCAGCTAAGCCAACAATATTGGCAGCATCACGAGAGCAATAATGTCTATGCATGACAGGAAAGTGGATATGATGATATGATCAGAACAATGGTTGAGTAAGAAAAATCATTCATAATTATTTGGTTTTTGTTTGTATTGTTATTTGAAAATAATTGTTTACCGTATTTTTTGCATGACTTGAGCAGGGCATACAATCCCTCCCGTACATCTTACTTGTATACTTGATCTATCAATTCGCTCGGTAGGGCTCTTACAAACTGGACAACGAATTGGTAAAGTAAATTGTGAATCAATAGCTATTGAACCATATTCATTAGTTGAGATCACATTCAAAATCTTTGGTATGACATCTCCTATCAAATCAATCGAATCGAATAATAATAGATATTATTTATTAAAAGAAATGATAATATTCATTTATGTAAAAACAAATAACTTGTTAATCGATATTACCTGCACGCTTGATTGCGACTTTAGAGCCTACCATAACTCCCAGTCTCCTAACTTCTGCTTCATTATGAAGCGTAGCTCGCGAAACAATCACCCCTCCTAAGAAAACAGGCTTGAGAATAGCAACTGGAGTTAAGAAACCTGTCCTTCCGACCTAAGAAAACATATTAATATTATATATGGCTAGTAATACTCAAAATAGTATAATCACAATAAAAACTAATCATGTGATTGCAATCATTAACACATGAAAACACATAAACAACAGCATTAATCCCAACCTGAACAATGATATCTAACACTTCTGTTTCAACGATGTCAGTTGCAAATTTATATGCCATGGCCCATTTCGGATACCTTGTACCAAATCCAATAATATCCTGTAGCTTATAATCATTGACTTTGACGACTACTCCATCTGCAGCAAAGTCCCATTCCTTACTCTCACCCTCGAGAAGCTTGCATTCTCTGACTACCTCTTCATTAGATTTACATACTTTAAATGGTTTCGGTGGATCAAATCCAAAAGTTTGTAATAGCTTAAGAGTGGATTCTTGTGACTCTGTTTGCCAATTTTGTGAGGCTGTAGGGTCAATATCAATCGCATAAGCAAAGAATCTTAAGTATTGTTTTGCAAATTCTTTTGCTTGTGAGAGTTGCCTCAATCCTCCAGCAGCAGCATTTCGAGGAGTTGATAATAATTGCTCACCAGATTCTCGCTTTTGATTATTGAGAAGATCAAAATCTTGCTTTCTCATATAAACTTCTCCTCTCACTTCTAAGTCACCCCTGTACTTGATGATTGTTGGAATATTTCTAATTGATTTCGCTGCCATCGACACATCCTCTCCTTCTCTGCCATCACCTCGAGTACCGGCTGATATAAACTTCCCCTTGCTGTATCTAACAGCCAATGATAAACCATCGATTTTCGGTTCAATCACATAATGAATATTTGAAACACTCTCATTATTGCTATAATCAGAAATGATGTCACTATTCATTGTCAATGTTTCGTCAATCTTTTTTAGGAAAGATTTCAATTCTTCTTCGGTGAAAGAATTATCTAAAGATAACATTGGTTTCTTAGGATTATGTACAAAAACTTTCAATTTTTTATTTCTTTTTGAACCCACGACACTTTCATTATTTTCTGAATTATTATTTAACTTTTTAACTATGCCATTGAGTGAAGGAAACTTTCCCTCAAGGTCAATTGCTCGCTTGATTAGTTTATCATATTGTGCATCAGATATAATGGGAGCAGGTGGTATACTTTTGTAGTATAAATCATCATGCTTAGATATTTCTTCATTTAGTACTGCTAATTCTGATTTAGCTTCTTCCAATGACACTTGAGAAATCTTTGTTTTCGATAATATTGAGCTTGAGCTTGCTTTCTTTAACTCTAAATAAGAGATGAATGAGATAAGATTAATTCAGATTTTTATAAAAAACAAAATAGTACGATTTTGTTAAGATTGTCAAACATTAGTTATTATTTACGTAGAAACCTTACTTTTGGTTGTTGTAGTACTGCTGCTCATTTTTATAGTTAATTGTGATAAGACTTTTTTTTTACCAAACAGATACGATGATCGCGAGAAATATCTACATCTACAAAGAATATACAAACTAGTGGGCATGATACAATTACTCCATCTTTCGAACTTGGCATGATTCGATAATGCAAATGAATGATATTGCTGATATATATTGAAAGAAAGCTTCATAGTGATACAAGTTACAATTATTATCGCAAAGCGCAACGACGAGTTGCAATTCATTAATTATATAAAGAGGAGGTTAGCAATTCAGACAATACAATCGGCTCTTCCTATATTTATTGTTGGGGAGCCTTTACATTAGGGAGATTTCCGAAGTCATTGAAAGGTTAAGCTTGCTTTATAGTTTATAAAGGAAACAGGGAAACTACGAAACTACAAACAATTCGAGTCTTCTTTCAAACAATGAAAGAAACGCAAAGTAGCAAAGTGGTATGTATATAATAAAACTCCTGCAATTCTCGAGGCTATACGGTATAGTCGTCATATCCAAGGAATTAGTATTATTATTGAATGAATGAATTGGAATTTTATATATTTTAGTAAAAATAAATGAATGAATGAAGCAGGAGCTGAGTTCTTAATTAAGCTCTGCGCTTTTTTGCTCGATCAGAATAAATAGAATTGGATGCAATGAAGAAAATCGGTGCTCCACAGAATTTGTATTAATAATGAATGATAGTAATTTTTTTCTTCATCAATTAATTAATTATACGAGTATACGTTAACGTTACTTCACGCTTCACAAAATGCCCGGAAAGTTGTCTGTGACAAACCGGTGACTTCACAATTTGATTTTGTGGTGAAGTCAAAGATTAAACTTCACAAAATTTTATATCGATAACTTCACAAAATTTAAGAAAATAGTGAAGTCACCGTCGGTGAAGTATACGATAACTACGTTATTCTAACATTGTCATAATGATTGTTTATAATAATAAGTAATGTGATAAATAAAACAAAATATCTCTGATAATAATATAATTAAATTTAAATTAAGGGTAAATATAGCGGTAAAATTAAAAAATCTTTGTATGTGGGGTGGTCTTATATTTGGTTTAAAAAAGTATTTTTAACGTCTCTCCTGCCACTTTGAGTTGGTCTTAAATGTGGCAATAGACGTTATTTTAATAAAATTAATGAATTGAAAAAATGTTAACCGATTGATAAAAAATCCACTCGATGTCATGTTACGAACGGGCCCTTAACAAAGCTTACATTTACAAAACAATTATTATTTGGAGCATGTATCCCATTTTAAATATACCATGCAGATAATGAGACTTAAGCTTAATCTCAAATTTTACTGCAATAATTTTTTAGTTTTTCAATAAATGTAAGAAGCCAATTGTTTTCAAAATTTCAAAATGGTCCGTGAGCAATATGGTAGTACAATGCGCAAAGTGAGTTAACATATGCAATTTAGCAATCCAAAATGTGGTAAGAAAATTAACTTGTGTGGAGCTATAAATATGATTGTATCAAAATGAACGTGAATAAAGCTATACGAGAACTTGTATCCCATTGTAATATTTGTGACTACATAAACGGTATCCGGTATTGCTTCTAGTAGTTCATAGATATAATTATTGGTTATAAAAATTAATATTGTTGAAACTTGAAATAAAAATGACAATATTGGCTCAAAATGCGAAACAGTTATTTAACTGATAGCTAGTTTAAAGAAACAATAATACATAAATATACAATATAGAATCACCAAAAATATTATTTTCAATTTAGTTGGCAACAAATATAATCAATCACTATCCTATTGTTATAATTTAGAAAAGATTGTGGTCAATAAACTTTTGCAGTTCATCATACCATCGATCCCATTGATGAACACAAGCTGATCGTGTTCCATCATAATTAATGAGGAATCCATCTTTATCTCGAACTTTCCAAAATTTATCTAATGGACCTTTCTTATCTTTTGGAACTCTACAAATATTAAATTAATAATTAGAACAATAATTTGATCTATACTTATATAAGTTGAATAATAAAAACCTAAATCCATTCATTGCTCCTATCGTATTAACAACTCCATTTCCTTGATGAAATAATATAGCATCACCAACTGTTGTGTTGAAATAGCCATTATAAAAAAGATAATTTTGATATCCCTAAGAAATCATCATCGATAATTCAGTTCAGATTTGAAGATAAGCCATATAATCATAGGTGTTTTTATCATCAAATTCAATCGCTAAAATAATAGTTTTCCAGAGCTATACACATCATGGTGCAGACACCAGCAATAGTGTTTGAGTGTTATGCTAGCAACTCTTCTATTGCACGGAAGAGCGATTGCAATATCAGTGTTACATTATTTTTGTCTTGATTGCATAATAAGTATTTCAATCACTCATGACATCATTTTTTCATCAATCATACATCATAGAAATGATAAAAATATACGTTTCATACTTTACCTGATCACTTTCGATGCCTTTCAACCAACACTTCACAGTATCCATTGAATGAAGCATCGTTCGAACATAATAAAATATTGCTGCATAGCTACCCAATGTTGAGCCAGAACAAATCACTGCTTCATGGGAAAGTTTATCAAGAGCTGGTTTACCAAAACAACGACCAACCCACATCGAGTTATACACACATATCCCAATATTCTTCACCTAAGTTAGAATATTAATAGTATTATAAAGCCATTTTTTTTAATATATTCTTTATAAAAATATCAGTTGATGTCACAACTCAACTGATGAAGAAAATGATATAAATGATGGAAGAAAAGGGTATCATCGGTTTAGTTGAGACATGTCCATATTCTTAGACTAGAGAAAAGACTTACTATAGGTAAAATATCCGAATTATTACATAGGAAAATAAATAAACCAAATCTTCTGAAACTCAATAATCACATTACTATACTATTGAAGATTATTCACTAACCTTATAATTTTCAGCAAACAAATGTAATTCATATTTCGGTTTCCTGGAATTGAACTGGCCAAATGATGAGAAAGGGTCACCTTGGAAGAAAGTATCTCTGAAATCCAGTATAAGGATGTAAGATTTGTCGTTATATTGTCTGAGCCAATACTCATATAAGGCATAACGTATATTTGCGAACGTTCGAAAGGGTCTTGGATCAGGATAACCTAGAAATTCGTCTTGGAATTTGCAATTATCTGGCCCGGCGCAATCAACATCAAATCCATATGCAACAACACCAGTTTTCTTCAGATAGTCAGCGACACCAGGCTTCATCTTTGCCACAGGCGATACTGCGAGAACAATATCACCTTCATAACCAAATTTACGAAGGCTACCAACGAACCGCTGATAATATATCTTTAAAAATATACAGAATAATAAAGTAGTGATAAAATTAACTTGTCTAAAACAAAATAAACATAGTAATGAAAATTTAGTTTGTACAAAAATTAAGCTATATTAGGTTCAGGATTTTGCGATTTTGAGAATGATAATACATGCAGAATGATTTTGAGAATGTTACACGTTTTTAAATATACCTTCGGATAATTACAAGCTAATGCAAAGATAGCATCTTGGCCTTGGTGTTTGACATCAAACAATGGTTTGGCTCCGTCAGTGGGAACTGGACCTAATATAGGCATATCAGCCAATTCAAAACTATTTTTATCTTTATTGAAACGAGGTTCAGGTAAACGTTCAACGTCAGGAATAGGTTGCGCTGAAGCTTTCTTCCTTTTATTCTTCTTTTTCTTCGCTTTGCCTTCTGATAGTTCTTCATCTATTGATGACTCCTCCAACTTATCTAGTTTAGGTGCTTTTGTTTGTATTGGAACTTCTTCGGCTTCTTTTTCTATTATTGATGTTTTCTTCTCAATCTTATCTATTTTATCCACTTTGTGCGGCTCACCTTTTCTGACATATTTAAGTCCATGATTATTATTAAGATTATTGGTAATATCATTAACCTTCATATCGGGTTTCAATATTGTATTCTTTGCTTTAATTTGATTTGCTTCTTCTTTTAAGCTTATCTTATTATTGCTGCTATCCATTGGTTTCTTCCTACCCGAGATAGCATTAGTTTGTTCATCGATCAGCTGTTTGTCACGGTCCGCAGTTGAAGAAAAATTCTGTTTGATTTGAATAATTTCCTTGGTTGTTAGTTGGGAAAGTTGACCCAGCAAATGAGCGGAATCCAGTCCAGATAGCGTGGCTGTTGACGATATTGCATTATTGCCTGAAGAAGCGGATAATTTCGGATGAAAGTTCGCATAAAATGCCCATGGTACTAAAACTATGGCCATACCAACCGCTATGCCTTTCCATCCACTAAGGCCGGCAGTTCGTTTCGCATTAGTATTCGGATTATTCGCAGTTGTGTTATTACCACTCATATTTTAGTCTAATAGTCAATAGTAGTCCAATAATAAAATAGGAAGAACTGTAAGCTAATTTATACTAAGTAACGTGCTACAATTTAAATTATATTTGTCCAAGGGATGAAGGAATTAAACTTTGACCATATATTTATACTATTTTTAGAACCATTTTTACTTTCTCTTCTGCGTAATATTTCTAATCCTGGAATCGTAGTTTATGAAAAAACGAAAAAATTATACACAGTTTATATTATTATGGTTGAAATAGCCTAGTATGAAAAGATTAATAAGATAAGTCATAGTAAAGTAACTTATCAGTATTTGAATATAAAATTACGTTTTCAGTTTTTTGTTTTAGTCAGGGGACATACTATATCCCAGGTATCAGCGTGTATTATCAGTTAACTTACCACAACAAATAACTGTATAATACATACCATTCCAGGCATTATGTATATAATTGTGGTGTAGCAAAATCGCTTGCGACTTGTTAGTGTGTGTTAAATTCAAGAGTTGTACTTATACTTATAATCTTAAATTAAACCTACAATCTTCACATTTCATATCTCTCAAAATAACTGACAATAAATAAAATATTGACATTGCTCGTCATTAATTGAATCATGCTGCTTTTTAACATCTTCTTTCTAATCGTAAATATTTTTAATTTTACGGGATTATCATTTCCTCTTCCATACAAGGATCAAGTCACGATTTGCAATAACTTGAATTGTGCCTCAAAATTAGTTAAGAATTATCAAAGTAATTGTTTTAAATTCATTTTGAATCACTTTGAATAATATTTTTAGCTTCTACAATATGTGTTGTAGGTAAAAATGTAATTTTCATTGGATTTATAGTTACTGATGTAGCTCAAGATCCTTATATGCCACTTTATCTTGGAAATATAATTGATCTTTTCGATGGAGTAATAAATAATAAAACTAAAGCTCATGCTCTTATTATTCAAAATAGTGATATAGCGCAAGCAGCAGCATTATTGCTGAATATTCTGCCAAAAAATAATTCTATATTTGTATCCATTGAGCATGGATTAAGCAGCTTTGGAATAAATTCATTGGTAAACGCCAAAAAATATCTAGGTTTGGTTCCTTCTGTGGTATTTCATGTGAATCATGAGAAACCATGGAACTTTGGGCAATTAACTGAAGAAAATGAAGTGCTAGCAAACACCGCCTTTGATATTACATTTCATTCACAAGAAGAATTAATAAAAGAATATCAGTCATATCCTTTGATTTTGCGTAATTATTATTATTCACCTTTACATTCTCCATCCGGAGGAAGATCGCTATATGTTCCAGTATTTGTTCCACATTTCGGAAATATTATAGGTATACTAAAATCTAATTATGATGTGTAATTAAGTCAAACAAATGAAAGGCATGCATCCTCATTATGTTAAGTGGATACTAATATTGAATGAGAGCATATGAACAAATTTAATATTTCAGTTGATGTAAATGCTATGTGATTCTTGTTATAATAAGTGAATAATTATACTCGATCATTATCAGTATGTATGAATTTTGTAGGGAATTCAAGCTCATCAATATTTGCTAGAAAATCCATAAAGTCTTCAGAGAGAAATTCGTATTGTTATTTTAAAGGTCGGATCGATTATTCTTCATCGAACATAACTGTTGAGGACAAAAGAAATAACTTATTTCCAGAAATAGAACGAAAAGAATTATTAAAATTGTTACAGCATAGTAAATCTGGAAAGAAGTGTATAGTTACTCCTTTAAACATTGATACTGTGAACCCGAAGTCATTCGCCATGATTTACACAGATTATATGGAGCAACTTGTGGAAACCATATTTGCTTTGTGTCCTGGTGGAAACAATAGAGAGACATTTCGTCACTATGAGGTTCGTTAGATAGCATTTGTTAATTATTAGACCATTTGAAATAATATTTGTTTGTTGGAATGCTTTGCTGCGATCGTTATTTTTGTTTAGTATGGACTTCGATTTATATATGTATAGGCGTTAGAATTGGGTGCTATTCCTATAATGATACAACCACAAAATTTACCATCAGAGAGCGACTTCCTAAACCGTAAGATATATTATATATAAGACTTGGAAACTTACAAACATAATGATTATTTTTCTTGTTTCCTTTTCTATTACTTTTCTTAAAATTATGCGGGTTTTATTTGTCATACGTAACATCAGATGAATTATGGAAAGACTATCCAGGCCCTATTTTGAAAAGTTGGATAGAGTTGGAAACTTATTTAAACAGCATGACGCCCAGGTTAGCCTCAATAATAACGAAATTTTATTTTTTGTATTCAATTTTACTTTTTGGTATTTTACATAGTAAAGTGGATGAATTGCAATCGAAAGTAGTGAAATGGTATGAGAATTTTAAAATAAAAACAAAAGAAATGATAGGAAATGCAATCAAAAGTTTGTTTGAAAGATATGATGTAGACACTGGATATTTTCATAGCATTCCTCAACAATGTGAGCAGAAATCAACTGCATTGAGAAAAGAAAATGAAAATGGTGAGATTAACTTTCTTACTATTTATTATTTTTTATATATTCAATTATTATAATTACTATTCTCACTTCCTTTCTTTTTCTTCTTTTAACTAATTTTCTTTATAATGTCCATCCATTTGGTAGCTTCATTGCTCGATTATATAATTATTATGCAAGTTTGTCTAGTGAAAATGAGTTGATATTACTGTTATATCAAACGTGTATCGAAGTAATCTAGTCATTGTGCAATGTTAATGAACGGGTCATTTTATTAATAGTTTGTCCATTTTATTATTTCAGATGCATCAATGTCAGAGATAACTTCGATGTTACGCACCTTAATGATAAAAGTTATCGAGCAAGATCGTGAATTAGAAGCATTAAGAAACGAAGTCTCTTTATTGAAACTCAAAATAGACAACTGATTGTAAGAGAGTTAGAACTCTTTATATGGAGTTTGAACATCAATAGCATCTCGTGGGATGTTGAAATGTGACATGATTGAACTCACACGTTTCAATTGATAACTTCTGTCATTGTAACAAATTACGTATTATCATAGCAGTTTTTATACGTTTTTAGCATGATTGTGGCATGAAAATATATTTCTTTTGAAACTAATTATGTTAACAATTTTTCCATTCTATTTGTTTAATCAGCTTTCTAATGATGGATTACCCTTTCAATAAGATGATTGTGAGGGTTACAGTTAGTTTTTATCCCACATTTCATTTTTATGTTATTTTTTATTAAAATATTAATGACACTAACAATGCATGCTAGCAAAGTTAACCATGCTAAAATTAGGAAGGTTCCAATCGATGAAATTCAAAACTTACCTCTGGGTTAATTTATGAATTGTTTATTAATTTATTTATTAAAACGGATGATTTTAAAAAAAAAATAATCTTGCTGCTGTTTGTTTTATTTGTTATTATATTTGTATTTTAATTACTAATTGCTTACGGCTGTTTACTGTAAATATTGTGCAGTATCCATATCCATTTGTATACCTGTGAGATGCATTTGTTTAATATTCAGCTGACCCAGCTCTTTTATTACTGAGAATAACTTAACAAATCCAATAATGAATTATTATAACTCATATCTAAAATCAAGTGGAATAGTGTATGATAAAAATATCATAACTTCTGAAACACTTGCAATTAATATTTTGAACGAACAGGTAGAGTAAGAGTTGGTAAATTCGCATTGAAATGATATTGAGCACTTTTTTCAATTTCCAATTTGTCTTTTTATGACTTTTTCCTGATTGATTATTGATGTTTCGACTATTAACATTTCAATATCGTTATCTCAGATTCGTGGGAAAAGATGGCCAATGTCTATTATTTGTTTTAATAAATCTCTCACAACTTACAACAATATAAATGTGGAGAAAAGCAAAAGTCGAGTTCTTAAAACAAACAAAGTAGAAGATAAAGGCGATGGTTCTGTGTTAGCAAAGGTCGGAAGCTTTGTATTATCTGATACAAGAGGTCAAGTGTTTAGGTAACTTACGCATTAAATTTAAATAATATTTGTGAATTATTTTTAAATTATTCAAATAGTATATCGCTTGACAATAACTCTTATGATTCCTTGCGTATGGCTTCTTCAAGTATCACAGCGATGTGTTATTTGTATGGAGAAAGAAATCAAGTGATATTAGCATATTCAAATAACATTATTGTTGTTATAAATACAATAACAAAAGAAATAATTGGGAATATTCAGTTGAAAAGTCGATATCCAGCTAAAATCATACAATGCCATCCAACTCAAAACAGAGTCATCATTTCCACTTATAATAATATGGTTTATCTATGGAATCTTAGGTTGGTAACTTTTAAAATATAGTTTTCATCTTATATTATGTTTTATATCTATTGAAGATATTATTTTATCCGATGTTATGATCACTTTACTTTCGTGTGACACATAATCTTTACAATTATAGTTCCTGGAGATGCTACCAATCTTTAGAATGTGAAGAGACAGTTGTGGAAGTTAAATTTGAAATGAATGGTGATGTAATTGCTTTAGTCTTGTCTCGTACAGGATGTTATCTGTATTCATCTGAAACATTTCAATTAATAACCCATCTTGCTTTACCCTCCAGGTAAATATCTATAAAGTCATGTCTTATTGATTATGTTTTAATCAATCATTTTCTTGTAATATGCACTGTTTTGTGTTTGATATGAACTATTCATATCGCTTTCCTTATCATAGTGTTCAATATTGAATGAGCTTGAATTATTATTCTAATTCTTTTCAGTGAAAGACACCCAACATGGACGTCCTATTGTTGTAGTAGCCCCATGGTAATACCAGGACAAAATAATCCAAATGTCGTCAATATGATTCTTTCTGGAAATAATGCCATGTTATATAGTTGGATTGTATCTCTATCCATCAAACGAGGGGAAAGTATTGATATTCGCTTAGTGGATTGTCGATTAGAACATATCATTGAACTACCAGCTAAGGTAATTCGACAATTGTTATAATTGTCATTGCTATTATTTGGTTTTATTATTAAAAATCTTTCAAATATGATTATCTTCGAATTAAAGTCTAATAACCGAGATTTATTGGTTTGAAATGCCCAACAGTTTGAATTTCTGCGGGATTGTATTGATTTTGGAATATTTTTCATGTTTTGAGATTTGATTTCATGAAATATATATCATCTTTGAAGATACATACGTTTAAGCCACGATTCATATTTGTCCTGTTTATTCACTTTGTGTGTATGATAATGTAGGTTCGCGAGGGCGTCGCAATTATTGATTTGCAAAATTCTAATTTAGCAGTTATGACAATTGATGGCTCTTTGCTTTTATTGAATGTTGATCGGTCAAATTCTTTTGGTGCGAAAAAGTCTGAAAAATGGCAATGGAAGTGCTTGTGTGAAGTGAATAGAAGTATGATTCATGGGAATAATAAAGATGAACTTGATGAAATAAAATATCAGACATTATTCAAATCAGATGAAATCGACTTGGGAGACAGTGTAAACAACAAAAATACTCATAAATATGTGCCATTTTATGGGCGAATGGATTCGTTTGGCTCAACGCTTGTCATTATCGGTATTGATGGAAGGGCGAAAGTATTTGATTATAATACTCTAATTAAATCATTAAATCAAGATTCTATTGCTCTAGTTTGGAGGAAACCTCATAATTCTGATGCAAAATCAATAACAACTTCACCAAAACGAATAATTCGACACAAAAATGCAACTTCAAGTCGTATAACAACATCAATATCCAGAGAGAATAAAGCTTCTTCTCGTATGGAATCTAACAGTGTCTCTCCCGTCCGAATTTCAAATAGCAGCAAAATTACGAATGCTCCTAACGCACGAGCTTTTCGAGATTTAACTGAAAGAAATCTAGCATCGAATCGACCTGTCAGTAATTCTCATAATGAAGAGAAGTCGCGTTCTAAAAGTGCTCCAAAACTAATCCAAAAATCATTTTCTTCGTCACAAGATAATATTAATCTTAATATGAATCGTACTTCAACAGAAACGACAAATATTTTTGTTGATCCCAAAACTACTTCTTCGTTTAAAAAGAACAGATCAAATTTCGATTCTTCATCTACCAAAACGAGTCAACTTATCTCAACTAATAATGATGATGGAAAAGACTTAATCTCCGTCTATGAATTAGCACAGCTCTCACCGCATCAAAGTCAAATAAATCATCAAAAGTTAAAATCATATTTGTCGATTCATGGTGAATAATTATTATAATCAAACATCATATCTATTATTATTGTATTATTTCTTTTCATATTATTATTTATTAATTCAAATAGGAGAATTCCCAGTAAGATATCGTTCACTAGTTTGGAGATTTCTTTTACGCCTTCCTGAAAATATACCATCTTATACGGATTTAGGTAATAGCATTAATTATATTTTATTGCTAACTTATGGTTTATCGTTAATTATTATTGGGATACTGTAGTTCGTAGAGGAATACATGAAGATTATGATAACCTCCAGTCCAGATATCCTATAAAAGATGAGAAAGTGTTTTCACGCCTTCAAAATATTTGTAGTCAATTATCTCATTGGGCTCCAATCCTTGGACAGGTAAAATAATAGGAAGTTATTTACTATTTTTATCAGTTCCCACCTTTTTTCACATACGATGTAATTATATAATAATAGGCTGAATATCTCCCTTCTTTTGCATTTCCATTCGTGTTATTATATGAAAACAATGAAATGGCTGCTTTAGAAACGTGTATGACGATGATGATGTGGTGGGGATTTAGTTGGCATGCCACTCATCCTCACCCACCAGTTCATATAACAGATGCTATTTCAAATCTTATTCAAATTAATGACAATAAATTATCAGCTCATTGCAGAAGACATTTAATTCCTATTGGAATTATAGGATGGAAATTTTTATCATCCTTGTTCACAGAGCTTCTTAGTCGTTCGGATTGGCTAAAATTGATGGATTTTATATTTTGTCATTTTAGTACTATATCGTTAATGCTAGTGATTCCAGTTGCTTTGCTTAAAGAAATGAGAGTTTCGCTTCTGTCTTCAGAAAATGGAGAACATGTGATGAATTATTGCCGTAACCAACAAAACGTAAACATCGCTTCTGTGATCAAATCAGCTCAAAAAATGATAAAAAATACTCATCCTAAACATTTCGCTGCTGTTACTACTAATTATGTGAACGGTCAGTTTGAGCTAGGATCAACTCTGAAACAATATGATGCATCCAACAATAATGAAACAGAGCAAATCCAACAAAATCTTGCATTATCGAATGGCAAACCATGTTATCCACTTCCAAAAAGTAAGTAAAAATAACTCATATATAAATAATATTAAAAATAATAATATAATTATATAATTGTTAAGAAAAATAATGAAAATGATAATAAAGTAATATTAATATTATTATTATTAATAATAATAACAATAATAATAATAATAATAATAATAATAATAATAATAATAATAATAATAAAAATAATAATAATAATCTGTAATTAGGACTCGATTATGTTATTTATAATATTCTCATTTTGTAATTTAGGTCGCTATCCTATTTATGATGGATTTCCTCAAAAGATTTATAACATGCACATCCAAGAGAGAAGGCGAGCGATAGCGTTAAGCGAAGAGATATCTCACAGAGAAGAAGTACTCAAACAGTTAGAATTGAAATTAACTGAAATTGAGAGTGATCATGCTGCATGGATGAGTCGTCATCAGAAAGCAACCGAAGCTGAGCTGAAATATCAACAATCTATTATGAATCAGGTTGATTTAATGCCCAATAATAGTAATGATGTCTCATGATATTTTTATATGTTGATGGCCATGTTTTGAGTTGACTCAAATGGAAATACCTTCAAATATAATTATGTTAATTATTTTAGGAAAAGCAGCATCTACGAGAACTTGTTCGCATTGAAGAAGAAATATCATCTCAACGTATCGCAGCATTGGATCGCTTGGAAGATGCAGCAAGTGAAGAGATGAAAATTTTGGATGAAAATATGCTCGAATCTGAGCGTTTGTTGGTAGAGAGTGAAAAGCATCAGCGAGAAAAAACAGAATTAGCAGTTACACTTTTAAAACATCGCGAATTAGCTGAAGCTGCTGAATTGGCTTCACAGGAAAAGTTGAGAAGGTTGCGCATGAGACGGAATCGGGACGAGGTTGATTCTTTTTATTATAAATGATAATAATTATTATAATTGATAATGATATTGATAGCGCTAATATATATAAAACAGTTAATATTTTTATTTTCATCTCTAATTGTCTCATATTATTTGATATGATTAGTGGGTGAAGAATGTGTCTACAGCCGTACGGAATAAGGAAGAGGAATTGCGAATAAAAGAATCCATTCAACAAATCAAATGGAAGCGAGAAGATGATGAGTTGCGATTGAAAAGAAGCATTCGAGAAAATGAGCTAAAAGCGATGGAAGAAAGGGATCGATTAGCTGAAATACATGAGAAAATGTTGATGAACACCAGACTTCTACAGCAAGGTTGAAATTAAAGCCTATTTATGATTTAACTTTTTCACAAAAAATATTCAAACGCTAAATTATTATTTCTATTTCAGTAAATATATCATTTATATGACACACAACACATAAATCATATTTATAGAGCGGGAAGCGAAAATATTGACGATTGAGCGAAGTCGAGCTATTCGGATAGCAAAGGAAGAGTCAGAAGAAGCATTAGAATCAGCTCAGCGATCAGCTATTCTTCTTCGTAATAATGACATAGCTTTACAAGCTGAGAGAGAAGCTCAATTACTTGCTAATGAGACGAAGGAGACTGACAAGTAAGATCTACACTCAGCACTATGATGTGGAAGATGAAACATCTTGTAGCTGACTTCCACTTATTGTGTGTGGGGGTCATAGTTAAAATAATGAACCATTTGTTCAGTTTAAAGGATATTTTTATTTATAAATGGACACATGCTGACCTATTGTTTTTACGGACCGTTTATGTTTATTTCAGTTTTGTTTTTAACATTGACACTTCCTTCTACTTTCTATCATACTTGTATATTTTTATATTTTATCCAAAATATCATTTCTTGCATTACATTATTATTGTATTTCATGATTCTTAATATCATACAGACAACTTTTGGCTACTGTTCATAATATTCGCAAAGAAAGCGCTTCTCTGATTGATGCTGAACGTGTCCAGTTGATTAAACAAGCGAAGGCAAGACATGATGCGAATGAAGCGATTCTAAGAAAAGGTTGGACTGATCGAACAAAATTACAATCCGATCGAATTATCGAAGAAGAAAAGTTGCTTCAAGTGGAACAAATAAGATTACAGCGAGCTCGCAACTTGACAGAAGCACAAATGATGTTTGTGAATGATAGCAATTTTAATATAGATTACAGAGATGAAGGTGATTATACATCCATGGGATCGCGGGGATTGGAGAATAGAAGTGACCTCATCGATCAAAACAAACAAAACAATTTGAGCAATGATAAGAATGAAAGGTAAGTTTATTCGATTATTCTGATTGATGCGATGATATGATAATTCGTTCATATTTCATAATAAACGTACAATCATGCATCATGGTATCAAGTACATCATGGTAATAATTTATAGTAATTACTTTTTAATGGATTTTTTCTCAGAAAATCGCATTTAACAAATAAATCCAAGTCCATTACAGTCATCAACAAGGAACTAGTTCATACTAACTCTTCCACAGCTACTGATGATAAATCATCTCATCCGAAATGGAATCGCTTGCCATCTAATATTCCTGCTCCTGCCTCCGGTGCTGGGATCGGATATGGTGTCGATAGCATTGCTTTAAATAATAATAATAATCAGAATATTAATGTGAATCAATCATCCTCTGATAGCAACTCCTCTGCCGAGTCATTTGATAATCGCAATAATAATGATGTGGATGAATATTCAAATGATAATATTAACTCCAGCAGTCAACGGCTTCAACAACCAGTCTCAGTCAATCATCCAACATTCGATTTGAGGTAAATTAAATTTGATTCATTTTTATTTTTTCAAACTAATATTATTATGTTCATTCTATTAACATACTCTATATGGTCATATCACATAGACACACAGTAAGTGATATTGATTTATCGCTGATCGCATGTTATATTAATATCCTAATAGCATCTATTTTTTGATAATATCATTATTTTCTTCATTTTAGTTTCGAGGATTCCGATAATGATGATGATGATGATGAGAACCAGGCATTAACATTCAACACCCAGCAGGGCGCGATTAAAACGTGAGCACACTCTTTCCTTTACATGAATCTAATTTTTATTATTATTATTATTATTATTATTATTATTATTATTATCATAAATCACAATTATTATAATTATGTCTTTTTTATTAGTAATGTTTATATCATATTATTATTGTCATTTATATTATTATTCATTTTAAAACAATTCCTTAAAAACAAATTGATTAATTTATAAAAATATTTGTGAGTATAAATGTATTATTAACCACGCCAAATGTCACAACAAGAGATCAACTTTTGTCAATAATCAAATTAAATCAATCACTGTTTTTGACTATTTTCATGCCCAAATAATCAATTAAATTATGCTGATGTTGTTAAACTTGAATATGATTGTTGACAAAAGTTGATCTCTTATTGTAACATTTGGCGTGGTTAATAATAAATCATCCTCATGAACTGATATAAGCCTTATTCCATCTTTGGATCTTTTAGAATAGAAACAGGGGTCCAATGGTGTAGGTTTGAAATCAACTGTTTTTTGATAATGTGTTATTGTTGGATAATGTTATTATTATCTTTAGCGCGACTAGATCGTTTAATCCTACTGTCAACCTACTTGAAGAATCCAGCTCTGATGAGGACTCTTCCCCTTTATTTCAAACAGTGACTGGTCGTATTAAGCCATCATTCAGCATGTCAACAGCGAAGATGAGCAAAGCGATCCAATCAAAATCATATTCCACCGCTCCGGTCGATCTTTACAGCAAATCATTCAATGTGACAAGTGGCCATAATCGAAGGTAATTACTCTTGTTTCCCATTAAAGCTTGTCTCTGCTTTTGTTTGCCATTCACCATATTTGGATCTCTCGACTTTTCCTTGGCATGTGCCAAGGCCTGATTTTATCATCACCGATTCGATGCGAGGCAGTTATAGTGCGTCTAATCTCCTCATCATAAATAATCTAACCGATTGTTACGATTTATTATTATTATTATTATTATTTTTACAGAACAACGACACAATTGGAAGAGTTGGCCGACTCTACGCTCAAGTAACCCAATAATAATGATAATAATAATAAATAATAATAATGTTAATAATAATATTATTATTCTAATTATGATATGATTACTAGTCTAGAAACAGCTTATTATGCCGTATGGTTGGTCACTCTAATATGTATAACGTCCATCCTTTATTATTAAAATAATAATAATAATTGTTTGATAATAATTAGGAATCTTCGTGTCACTCGCACAATGAACAGTCAGGATGCGAAGGAAGAGGAGTTAAGACGATTCAATGATCGTATGATACACAAATCAAACAAAGCGAATCAGGAAGCAAGCAAAGGTATTATGATAAGATCATAATTTATGATAATGGATTATGTGGATGAATTATTTTGCTATTATAATCACATGTAGATCATTGATGCTGTCACTCGTGACGATACCTCTACATGATGGCTTGTTGTAGTACGCTCGTATCGGTGATTGACATGTTGATCTTGGGATGATTGGTTGATAAATACTTTTATAATAATTATTAATTATTATTATTTTATTATTATTGCTCATTGTTTATCATTCGTAGATGTATCGTTTGTGTCAAGTCCAGGCAGTCCAGTCGGGAATAATTCTTCCACTTGGTCATTTTAGATTATTCTATAATATCAAATCTTATTTTACAACATAATTACCTCACATCTCACTTTCTACAATCAGACATTAATGTTTGTAATGTTTCCTTGTTTCTAATCCCGATCAGTAATAATACTAATAATAATATTTAAAAGATAATTGCCCCTTCATAATAATAATAACATAATAATAACAATAATAATAGTAATAATAATAATAACAATAATAATAATAACAATAATAGTAATAATAATAACAATAATAATAGTAATAATAATAATAATAATAGTAATAATAATAACAATAATAATAATGTTTTGAAATGAAAATGGTTTGTTTGTTTGTAATACAGTTATGTATATTTTATAATTTAAAAATCATTCAATCCAATGATGTTAGATATAGATCATACTTAATTTCAATATTATATGATCAGGTCGAGTCATTATTTATGAAATTAATGTAAACAAAGCTCATAATAGTATACATAATAAAATTATTTTTGAGTCTGTTATAAGCCATCATTTTAGATAAGATATGCATATAAAACATGGGACACGGATAGACATGAAATTGATTATTATCTTTGCTTTCACTTATAATAATCCAATGTTTACCGGTAGAATATAAAATTAACTTCCACACTATCATAATCTATCCAATAAAATATTGCTTACCGGTAGTGTCATTCCCAAGCTATCCAATCATACTTCTGTATCCCAGCATTCTACTCCAAAATAATGTTCATCATCTTCACATTCTGAGTGAGTCTGAGTGATGATCATTCTCAGAATCATATGTTTCATTTGCTTTCTTGCCCTCTTGTGATAATATACAGACTTGATTTGAATTCTTGAATTTCATTTGAATGAGCTTATCACATTAATAATCTCTTGCAATAATCTCACTCCACCTCTACTATATAAAATATCAACTCTTTTCTTGGCTAATACTGTGACTGCACTCCCTCCTCCTCCCATCCTGTTCTTATCATGATTATTGCGAGGAGAGGTGTGTTTGACACACAAATAATGCATGCCACACACATTCTCTGAGCGAAACGGATAAATCATAGAGAAAGCATCAATTATTCTTAAGTTAGTAGCCAGAAGAGTTGAGTTGTTCATTGATAATAGCTCATGAATAAACCATTGGTTGGTGGCTGCAATGGCGGGATTTGTCCGATATCCTCGATCTTGAAAATGATGATATGGAGGAACTGGCATAGCTGTGATCCACACCACAATCACCCTGCAGTGATGGTTATTATTGAGCAATATCATATCTTTGATATATTTGATAACCTGGGCAGCAGAAGGAGAGAATTCAATAAGATTGCGAGGAGGAAGATAATCCAAGTCCCAAGCACCTGTCTCAATCAACAGAAACTTTCGAAGAACCCTTGATTGATTATTCTACAAACAAATGGTAAGATTGATAATCAGTCGAACTAAGCTGTCAATGCCACTCGTCATAATTAGACGAAACACTGCAGGTTGTAATATAATAAAAACACAATTTATTGTGTCGAATAAAGAGTTATAAAAATTATCATCATAATAAACGAGAATGATTGAACGACAGACAGCATAAACGCGATACCTTTTGATTTGACATCGACTCATCCTTCTGTCCTGAACCATTGATATTATCCCAGGTATCGATGATATTAGAATCACAAATGGTTGGCAGTAAGTTGCTTATGACATGAGGAATCTGCATTGAAAACGGCACAGAAATGTAATGTAAATTATGATAGGATGCATCGTGATGATGAGGGGCTAGTGAGAGCAGCGGATCAGTAGAATAATTATTTAACAATGATACCAAAGAGCCCCAAATATATCTCATATGCGAAGAACCAATCAAATAAACAGAGTTAATAGAATAATTATTGTTATCATTATTGAGAAGAAGAGAAGCAAAGGCATCAAAATTGGAAAAGATGTGATTATGTGGAAGAATTGATGAGAATACTTTCAAATAAGATTGATCTGTACTCGCTTTCTTTGATCTGGTAATTATTTTTGAATCCGTAAAGTTAGGATTTTCATCACTTGATATTATTGTAATTTTAGATTGAATTGTCTTGCACACGAAGATGCCATTTTTATTATTTCTATTTGCAATAATAGGTTGTTCATAAATTGTCCTAGTGCCAACATACGAGCTACATTGCTCTCCCTCCAATCTTAATGACAAAACCACACAATTATTATTGTTGTTATCATTTTTATTGTGAGTGATGTTGCTGCTAGCATTGTTGATTGGATTTGAAAAGGAAACAGAGCATTCATAATAATAAACCATTTGATTCCTCTTTGATGAATTATAATGAAAATGACATATAAAATCTGCTGGATTAACTTCAGATTCTTTGGTATGATTTAAAGCAACATAGGCAATGTCAATTCCAAATGATGACCCCAAATTGAAATGCTGCTTTTTATTATCATAATTATTCACATTATTATAATTCGGAGGAGAAAATGCATCATTGTTACAATCATATTGAATAATTTCAAACTGAATAAAGCATCGATTAATCTATAATTGACCATACCGATAATAAATTACTATTAAATTTTACAAAAGGAAGGTGATTATAATTACTTGTTACTCCTCTCACCTCGACTCCATCAATACAATGGGAATATGTCCAATAAATAGTATCATTTCCCTCGTAGGAATCGCGCGCTGTTTCATTATTTAATCCAATGAAAATCGAAGGCAATCCAGATACGCGATATTTACAAATACTGCTGTTATCTATGGGAATATTTTTGCTGGATTTCTGTTTTTCTAGTTGAGGCTTGCGACAAAATCGAGGAGGGTTACCGTTGCGCATGTTTAAGTCTTGAACAAGAATATTGTTGTCATTATTGACGTTAAAGCTTGTATTGTAGTAGTAGGAATATATACAATTAGAAAATGAAGAATGAAAAGCTGATAGTTGAATCTTCGAACATTCCACCAGTTGATTATATTCTTGTTCAAATTTGTCATCATAATTATAGTACATAACGGGATTTTCTACATCTGATGATGCATGAAAGTGAATACTATTTACTACTTGCTCAATGAGAGTAATGTAAGTTACCACAATAAAACCGCATTTAAACGCGTATAAACTCGCATGCAATAGTCCACAACTTCCGATCAAGCTTCCTTTCATAGCAAAAGATCAAATGTTTGTAATGACAATTATTCACCAACCAGAACTCGCATAAAAACTGAATTATTTGCGATCTATTATTTGATGCGGCTCGGTTTCTATACTCATTTTATTCTCTTACTCTCCCGAATAAAATAAATTGTAAATCATATTATTTAATAAGCCAAAGAATTGTTGGGTCGTTTTTAATGAAATACACAATCAACTTGCTGTATAATGTATCATCAGTGATACACTGTATAAGTTTCTTTGACTTAATTTTCGAATTACATCCGACTTTCAGGCAAAGTCGCCTACTACACAGATATACGAAATATGAAGTTTTTTTTATACATAACATTACAAAATACAACATACAACTACAGTAACATCATTATAATAAACGCTAGTTAAAGCCAAACCAGTTTTTACAAGAAGCGACATTCTTTTTATTAACGTATATACTTTTTTCATGTTACACAGTAGTATAGCGTTAAACGTTAGTTATAGATTACTATATTATTAAAAAACTTATTAATCATGGAATGTTGTGATGAAACTTTGATAGATATTTGGGCATACATATCATTCAGCTGGAAATGAGATTTAAACTTTGGGATATCATAAAAAAGAATCGTTGGTTTCATCTTAACACAACATAACTGAATAATAACCTCGATAATAATTGGACTAAAAACAATAATTTAAAAATGCACGTGAATGCTGTTGCATGCAAACGGCTTACTAAGTTTGTTACAGGTAGTCAATAATAATTAGTTTGTAATTTTTTCTATAAAGTTTTGACTTGTGAAATTATTTTCATTTTATTTATTATCATTTTTTAATTGCAAATGTTAGGAAGGCAGTGTGTCCTTTCATGGATGGTATTGGTCGAGCAACGTTCATCTTATACACACCATTCACACATGACTTGGGTCGATTTTTTATTCTGTTGGCTAAACGTTTAACATACGCTGCCTGTCTATCATATTCCTTATTACTATCATTATTATTATCATTGACATTATAATTATCATTATTATTGTTACTATCGCTAATGACTTCTTTCTCTTGGGAGGAGCTAAAGTCGTCTTGTTTACTAAGTTTCACATGATAATCTTCATTAGAAACAAGATTTTCATCACGCGGTCTTTTATTATTACTACAAACACTAATTATATTATTATTGCTATCTGCTAAACCATCGCGATGACTCAAACTATTAATTCTATCTTCTTCCTCATTCAGTCCTAAATCAAGGGTTTCTAATTCAGTAACCCTAAATGATGTTAAGGTAAAATCAATTAACGTTCCAAAATCATTAATCAATGAATCATATGATACTTAGAAGATGTTAATATTAAGTTTGATATACCTCCCGTCATATGGTCTTTGTCGAATTTCAACCATTCTTATCGAATGAAGACCAACATCTCGCATCTTTTCACACGTTTTCATAACCTACATTATGATATATATGATACGTAGTGCAGAAATCAGAATATGCATTAATGTATTGCAGTTAAGCTAAGAAGCAAAGTATTTAATACTAATAACAATAATATGGAATATAATAACAGTATATTATATACGTATTATAAATCAAACAGCTTAATTAAAATAAATTTGTTTTAGCTTGTATTGAGCAAATTAAATAATGATAGATAAAGATTATGAATAATATGTATAAATGAATATGATAATGAAAATATACTTTCACTCCGAAAAAACAGACGATTTAAACAGTAATCACTTTGAAACTGCAGTTAATACCTGCTCTAAACATGGAGAATAACAGCACAATTTACCACCAGCCTTTAACACATGCATTGCATGGTCTATAGCAAGCCATGGTTCAGGTAAGTCAAGAAACACTGCATCAACACATGATGGAGATACTCCAACAAATCCCCCGACTTGACCATTCGTTTCATCATCTTCATTTCCACTGATATTATTATTAATTTTGTAAGCTTCTTCAAATTTTCCACAAACATCCTTACAAGTGATTGTCACCACACCACTAACTCCGAAACTAAACAAAATAATAAATTATATTTACATGTAAAGGAAAAGGAACTAAAAATGTTAACAAATAGTAAATTAATATTGATTATAGAAAAACGATAATACTGGTAAATACCCCCACTTTTATTTATCCAAAAATAACAATGAAATATAAAAAAACAATTTGAATCGATATTTGTACAAATAAGAAAAACAAATTATATAGTTGAACAAATTTCCACCAGCAATTGAAGATAAAATAATAGCAAAAATAAATTATGCTACAATTCATTAACCCTGCTGATCATTTATTTCATCCAGTTTCTTTATAAGATCATCTATTTGTTGAAGGTGTAGTGTCGATTTTCAAGATATTATTGATTTTGACTATGACGCCTTCAATATCAATTTTGACTATGATTATTGATTCAATTTACACTTTGATGCCTTCAATAAATAGACGATCCAATCAAGAAACCGAATGAATAAAATATCAAAGTGGTAGAGGGGTAAATGTGTTCAAATGCGAATCAAGACAGCACAAACTTACTCTATAAACTCTTGTTTAGCTTGCTCTGCTCGAATACCGTTATACTCAAAAGTATACACATGACCAGAGGGAAAGACAGCACGAGCCAATGCTAAAGTCAAACAACCAGAGCCTGTACCTGATTCGACCACAATTGAGCCAGGATGTATATCAAGATTAAATATAACGAACGAAGAATCTAATTCATTTACTATTTGTGTACGAGTGTTTAATGCATTTGACCACAACTCTGGCGAAGGCTCGAGCAAATAAATCCAGCCATTCGATGTTCGACTCGAAATTCTTGTGCCAAAAAACTTACCAATCATATCATCATGATGAAATGAACCAAATTTATTATCTAATATCATTCCTCCTTTCAAGGTAGTATGGGATAACGAATCATGTCGCTCATACACTATAACTAAATCACCATCTCTCATCACCTTACGATTGGCTGGAGTTATTAAAGAGGTGTCATTATCTTTTGTAAAATTCATAATAAATACCAAACCACAAATTTCAAATTTTATCAGTAAATCAATAACAATCCACCATCAACTAATTTCAAATAGTTATCAACAACAGTTGCAAACATCCAAATGTGTACAGTATATATATAATAATTAAAATTATGTTTTCTAAATTAGAATGAATAAATGGACGAACGAATATCTAACTTATTATATACATATAATAATACTAAAGTATACTTTTACTTTTTTAATTTATATTTCCAGGATTTCGTAATTCAATTTGTTATTGCCGGGAATATTGGTACTTGTATTTTTGTAGCATACATATATAGGATACCTTCTATAAGTTAAATTTGAAAGCAATGCAATTTAGTAAAGTGGCAGCACTTGTTTCTTTAATTATTGCTGCACTTAATATATGCTGTGAATCATATAATCACCACCACACAGTGTTACCAGCAACAAGAATCTTATCAACACATCAAAAGCGACCAATAAAGGTACGATTGAAGATTGAAGCTTTTATTTATTTTGGATTCTGATTGTATTCTCCATATTTTGCATTTAATTAAACGTTCAACAATCAATTTATTTTTTATATTGATATAGAACTTTCTCCGAATAAGACCCAGCAACATTATCACGGAAAAATTTCAAGCATTAGCTGATTATGGAACAATATCAGAGAATGGAGGGAATGGTTTTTGGAATTCAACTAAAATAGTTATTAGAAAAGTAACACCTTACTTAATATTTTTCTCAGCTCTATTGATTCTATTTCAATCACCAATTATTGCTAATGCTGTGGATAAAGTTAAGAAATCTGTGAAATCAGGTGGTGCAACTGTGACAACAGTGAAAAAGACAAGCAAAGCTGGATCGAAAATACTGTTTGTATTGAAAAAGCTTATGGATGGTGCCAATGTAAAAGGATCAACAAAAAATTGGAAAGTTGGTGATACAAGGTCAGATTATGCAACATTAATCAATTCTGTTTCATCAAGCTTACTGCTAGCTTCATTAGCTTTATTGGCATACTTTTTGCATAAAAAAGAAGAATTTACTCGTGATCGAAAAATGATAAAAGAAACTGGAAAAGTTAAAATATATAAAGAGGTAACAGACTTGTATTTGGATATTGTTAAAATATTCGCGATATTTTTAGTGTTCTCTTTGCTTCAAAATAATAATAAAAAAAACATTCTTCTAGACAATAGACAGCATTGTTATTACATTCATTCTGTGGTATTTGTATGAGATATAATTATAATAGTAATAGTAATTTAAATATTATAGAATATGTATTTCGAAGCAGTTGAAACTATTTTAAAAAAACTTGCTGACCCGAAATTAAAAGGCTCAGCGAAAGCTAATCTTACAAAACAATTACAAGAATTAGATCCTGACGAAAAAATTAGAAAATATTTAGAAGAAGGTGGCGATCGTCCAGATATTTCAGATCGCGTAGATATAGCGTAAGTCAGATTACTATTTTATTATTATTATTATTATTTCATGAAAGTATTACTATTATTTTTGACATTATGATGTATATTACGTATAATAAATTATAAGCCCAAAGAAAAAGAATCCTGATTCAAGCCCAGCTTTGAAGAAGAAGAAACCAAGTCGACCAGCAGATAGTAATAATAGTAATAAAAATATAGATAAGAAAAAAGTCACCACTTATGATGATGATGATGAAGACGAATTAAATGTTGATGATGAAGAGGATGACCTTAATGATGATGATGATGTGAGAAGGGCCCCACCAAAGGGTACTCAAAAGAAGAGATCTGGTGTTTCTGGAGGTTCAAATAGTAATAATAAAGGAAAGAATAGCAATAATGATAACAAGAGTGATTCAAGTTCAATCAAAAAGGTGATACCAGAATAACTATAATGATACAAACAATCGCTTTGTTAGTTTTTATTAACTTGCATGTCCTCCGTTACCAATGACTGTAAACGTCATACCAGTGGAAATGACATGACATATTGTTTGACAAACAAAAAAGTGCGAATTAGCATTATAGTAAATTGAAATGTTTTAGCATTTTCTTGTGATAGGAAAGATTTGAAACGTTTTTTATTTTGTGTTAAAACTTGATTTGAAAATGATAATATTTACTTAGAAATATATCCTGCGTACATTATACATTATATTTTGTAAACTTATTGTTATATTCATACTTCACATTTCATCATTTCCATCATAGGTTCTGGACGCTCTGGATGATAGTTTAGATGGGTTAGTAACTGATTCTAACAAAAAGAAATTAATAGCTCATCTTCAAGTAAGTGAATAATAATAATAATAATAATAATAATAATAATATCACCATTTTTTAAATAATTCATTTTAATTATAATAGAATCGTATAACCAGCATCTCAGACAAGACCAAACAGACTGCAGCTATAACTAAAATAGCAGAGAAACTTGGTGATGATGACTATTGGATTAATTATATCGAAAATAAATTATGAAATTAAATATGAATTGATCATGTAATGCTTGTCTGATTTATTTATGATTTATTATATTAATTAAATTGTTTTTAGTTCTGTTTCTTTGTTTTGATATAATATGATAATAGTTTCTAAAATATTGAAGAATTCAATATTGTACAATATCATTACCTAGACCAGAAATTGTGAAGAAACAAATGATCTGAGCTGAAAAATATAACATCACCTACTCTATAATTACATCTCATTTCTGGTTGAAGGATATGCACATGATAATACAATTTATCATCTACGAATACAAGGAATATATTATCATATTATTTATGTTATTGCTATGATATACGACTATTAAGAATCTTACAGAATGATAAGCTTGAGAACTATTATATATTACAAAAATTATATATTTTATATTATTATTTTTTCAAAACACATTACTTAAGAATTTTAAAACAAGTAAAATTATTGTAAAATAGCAAAAAACTATATGACATGTCAAAACAGAAAATATGTAATTATATATTATAATAGAAATTAGTTTCTTATTTTTCTCATTCATGTACCTTCTGGTACACTAATAGTATTGTCTTAATTGACGTTTCAATGATAATTAAGAACATTTCATCACAAAAATTATATTATTCTGGTAGTGAAGTAAAAAGCATTTCAATATTAGAATTTTCAATATTATTGTTACTTTGTTGTTGGTTAGTAGGAGATGAGTCTCCATCCGAGTGAAATTTTATTTTCTGAAGTAAGCCAGTTTTATGTAATATAGAATTACATTTTCGTGTTTCAACTTTTCCATTTCCTTTATGCTTTAATAATACATTTTTACTATTTTTTAATTGTATTCGATAACAAACACAATTTTCATATAATTCGATGACGTTCATCCAAAAACCACTATCAACTAACACATATAATTCCAAATAACTACATGAGGATTTTAAAGGTGTTGTTATAGTTGAGTGTGGTGGAAGTATAATATAAGAAGGTCTCGGAACTTCCCACAAAGGATTCGAATGTTTATTAGGATAGACTAATTTCACACAACATGGAGCTTTGGATTTATTTATTAATTCAAAATATCCATTTGTTGTCACATCTACAATATCATCTTTGGTCGAAGATTCAATTAGTTTTAGAGGGATATTTTCAACTGGTATAGAAGTTGATTGATTTGATTGAAAATTAATTGAGACTAATTTTCTTTCAATCATTTCTTTGATATGAACTCCAGGGATGTTACCAATATTACATCCATGACAACAGCGACTGATAGGATTAGATTTATTTGAAGAGCTGGTAGCGATTGGTGAACTTTTATTATTCTCCTTATTGTCATCACCATCAACACAATCAGACATACATACATTTAATGCGTAAGTAATTGGATTGAGTGATGACTTGATAAAGGGACAGCAATTATGGCAGAATACTCCACCACACACCATGCAATTATGCTTCGTTTTCAAAGTGGTAAATAATGATTGACATTCTCGACAATTCGTAACATTTTCAAAACTTTCATAGAAGAAAGAATTATCCATGCTTAATCTTTTAATTGCATTTTCATTAATTGTATCAGTATTGTGATGATTAGAGACACTGTTTCTGGTACTGCTCATATCGCCAGTATTTGACATAAACAAATCAGTAGAATCCGTACTATTAGAATTAGTGGCTCCAGTAAATTCGATAGAAGTATCAATATCTGCTTCTTGATTATCCGTGGAATTTTCTCCGTTGAGAATTCTCAGGGATCTATCTAATCTACTCCTAAAAGATGATCTCTCTTTTGTTTCCCGTCGTGATATTTGAACAACTTTATGAGATCTCTGAGATCTGGATTGAAGAAAAGCCAGCACTTTCGCATTTTTTGTCAGAGTTATATAATTGTTATTATCATCTTCAGAAATATCTTTGCTGTTGTTATTTCGGATAAACGATCGCTTATTTTTTTCTACATTTGACTCTTCCAATGCATTATACTTTTCTTTTGACCAAATACAACCCATTTTCTAATCAATTATAATTAAATTTAAGTTGAATTAACTTAGTTTAATGCACAATTTTGTAATTAATTGATAAAGGATATCGGATATGGAGAAATAATGACAATTTAAATTATTATATTAAGTATTCTATTAATTTTGGTCACAAATAAATTGACCATTGACTATAGGTCAAAGTATTATTTTTCTTTCTATTTTGATTTTGTGGAGCATAGCAAGAAATTAATATGAGTAGATGAATTAACTGAGAAAATATATCAAGTACTATTAACATTCTGTAAATCTATAATGATAAAATTCTAATAAACGAAGAAGGAAAAAAAAAAGTGTTGCTAACGCTCTCACACACCGGACACCGGTATTATAGTGATAAAACTAACTTAAAATTCTACAATTTTTATGTCTTCTAACCTTGACAGTAGTGAGGAAATTACCTCAGTATTGAATAA